>CAEGAF010094622.1:0-35005 GCA_903067075.1 Micropoecilia bifurca | reverse complement strand
CATACTTAAGTACAAGAAAATTCAGATACTTTAAGACTTTAACTCAAGTAACATTTCAGTCAGTGACTTGGACTTTTTTCAAAGTCATATTTTGGAGAGATACCTATACTTTTACTTGACTCTTAGATTTCAGTATTTTATACAACACTCCCCCTGACTGGTGAGTGATGGTGCACGATGAGTCCAAATTGTCCCACGATAAAACAGCTTAATCTCATACTCAAAAACATTGGAACCAAGGACACAAACTACTTTAAATGACTATCTATTATAATGAGTGTGTCCATGTAAATAAGTAGTTATGAGATGGTGAAGGGCATCTGTAACCAACACCTGCTTCCATTGTTCCCGAAGAAGAAACATGTTTGGACAAAAGCACATTTTTATATGTATTCCTATACAAATAAATAATTTTCCGTAATTTTAAATTTCTGATTCACAACAAAATAACATCAGTGTTTGAATGGTAGGCACACAGTTTATGCAAGCAATTTACAAAACTAATGCAGACAATTCATGTTAATAAAAAACCTGACTCTTAATAAAAAATAATTCTTGATATCAACCAGAGTGCAGCTATCCACCTGACTGAATCACCTTTTGACAGATAACATATCAAAGTTGAATTTACAGATTGATGTGATACAAGTATTCAATCAAGCTCTACTTTTGATTGATTCAAAAGTAAATATATGGTTACAGCTAATCTTTCAGCATTATGTCAGCCATGTAACCAAATTATCAGTCATGTGTCAAGCACAAAGCATTTAGCTTACATCACACTCCATACTCTTAATGTCTTGAGTTATCGCTACAGCAGATTTAAAACAGACATCAATTACTTAACTGTGAGCCTCCATAAATAACATCAACTGCCATTTATGATCAATATTTGGTCCCAGGAATTGTAATTTGGTTTCATTTCTTCAGTCTAAAAGGCAATACCTATTCTTGCTTAAATTAGGTTTGTATGCTTTACTCAAGTCTCACTAAATTGTTTATTCAACTCAAGTAATGTGAGTAATGTACATGTTTGGCCTGAGAAAGGTACAAGACAAAGTCATTTTGAGTAAACTGGATTTGGATATTTTTATTACTGAAGCGAATGTTTCAGCTTAGCAGTGCGCATGTGCAGTAAAGTGCGAGAAGCTTCCAGAATGTTTGTGGACTTAAACACTGGAAGAAGCAGAGCTTCTCTAAAGGTGAGTTATTCGTCTTAAATACATTTTCATGTGTCATGTATGCCTTTACTACTCGCATATATGATTAGAGGTTGATTTTTCTCAAAAAAGATAATGCATCTGTAAAGACTTTTTAACTTTACAGGCTAATATGCTAATGTTAGCATGGGCTCATGGGTCAAACATTAGCTAAAACTGCCATGCCTTTTACTTGAGAGCCTTTAATGTTTTTGTCCATGATAAGAGATCTCCTTAGCATGTTTGAAAGCATGAACCCAGCCTGTCAATGTTCATGTAGTATTAATTTTAGACAGCCAATCGGAGTGTAATGTGGCGTTCATGAAAAATCAGTTTCAGAACGGGAGGTCTCAAGTCTCAGTTACTGAGAGCCGTTCGCTTGCTTATAATGCCGTGCATAGCTGTGTCCGAATTCGGGGCCTGCATCCTTCGAAGGACTGGTCTACGTAGGACGGGTCCTTAGAAGGCCGGGAATAAACGAAGCCCGGAAGAAAAATATCTGTGGATTCGGACAGGTCTAGTGTAACGCTCTTTTATATGCGCAGGTCTGACTGCAAGGCTTAGTGTTAACCACTTTGTAGAATCAGAAGTAGGTACGGCATGGAGTCATGATTTGGGTGGATAATTGATGCAACTGATGCAAAAAGGTTTGTTTTGCTATTTATTGCAGTGACAATAATGACAGTAATAATAATAATAATAATAACAACTAAACAAAAATAGATTGTTCAAAAGAAACAAAGAAAGAAAATAAACAAATGAACCAATCAAAGAAATAATATTCAATGATACTTCAAATGTAGTTCCAAGGTAGTCCAAAAGCAAAGGGAGAATAGTCTTTTTCCTTTAAATAGTCTTTTTCCTTTAAATACTCCCTTGGAGTTTAGTTTATGTCCTGAATGGAAAGTGTCAGTTCGTTTTCCTACCACCAGGTGGTGTGTGAGTAGCTCGCCATCCTCCTCATCACGTGAGTCGATGAAGGGGAAACCAAACAAAAAAAAAACTTGACCGTCGAGTAACGGAATGTCTGAGGACGTGGATGCAATGTTAACTTGTTCATCCGATGGTTTACCAGGCGTCAACAAAGCCCAACCACGGATCCTCGAGTTTTAGGGATGAATTCGTTCAGTGATGAGTCGAGTTGGAGATTTCAGATTGTTTTATTAACATCTGACGCAACAACCAACAGTAAGCAGCAGCGTTAAGGGATAAAGGGTGTAAGAAAATGGATGGATGGATGGATGGATCCCAGAGCTTAAAGGGGTGACTTAAAGGGAAGGTGGGTGGGTCATGGCGGTCACGTGGGTTACATATTGAATAGTTTGGGAGAATCTGAGTGAACAGTAGCTTCAGTTTCCTGTTTTTAGCTGACAGAACACTTTGTTTTCTGAAGGTACTTGATTGATTGATTGATTGATTGATTGATTGATTGATTGATTGATTGATTGATTGATTGATTGATTGATTGATTGATATGGGAGAAGTTGGAATGTGGAGGAACAGCAGATTCTCAGCCTATATTTACAAAATAATTCCTTTTCAAATTTGCTGTCAAAAAGCTACTGAGAGTTTTCAGTAGTTCAACATCTCTCATCTATCACATTAACCCTTCAGACAGTGTTTCTAATTTCTTTCATAACAACGATTTCCCAAAATAAAATAACTCCACTCATCACAATATGCATTATAATGACAAATCAGCTGATCAGTCTGATGTTTAGGACCTGAACGTGACTGGCCTTAAAGTGGACACATCATGTTTTTAAATCCCTCCTCTTCACATGTAAATAATGCTTTTATGGTCTGTAAAACTGCAATGCTTTGGTTTGAATTCCTGGGTATTGTAGCTCCACATACTCCCTGTATACCCTGTTCTGAGGCGTTTTAGAATAACTTGTTTCGAGCAACTTGTTTTGCTGCGTTTTCTTTTAAATGTGGATGAGACATTTCATGCCCCCCCAGGGCGCACAGCGATCCTCTCCACCCTGTTTGGCCATTTTCGTAGTTTAATAGAAGCAATACAATTATCTGCAATTATCAGAGAAATGTTTTATTCCCAAGTCTATTAAAGATGTCAACAAAAGAAGACTTGCCTATCCAACCTTACATGTTGGTGCCAATGTCTGACCCAGAGCAGGAGAATGAAGACAAGCTTGCAGAACCACATATTAAAATGAATGCATAACCATGGTGATATTACTGTATTTACGCCTTCTGCATCCATTCCAGTAAACAAGAAGGCCTTGACAGATAAGAAGTTAGCAAATGTCAAGAATGTCACTGAATCAGAAGCAGTTCTACTCTGTGGTGACCCACAATACCAGTTCTCGCCACCTCTCACAAAGCAAGGGGAGGGGGAATGCTTTTTATTTAATTTTTTTCCTTTAGATCAGTGTTTCTCAACCTTTTTCGGGCCAGCACCCCCCTAGCCTTTATCCAGGTACCTCACCGCCGACCACTTTTGTTTGTCAGTGGAAAAACAAACGTTCCAGGTCCATTTAATGCCATACAAATATGAGACAGAAACATGGATTTTTATGTTTTATATTTTTATCTTTATATAGATCTGTCTAATGAATTATCAGATTAATAGTTTTACTGGACATAAATTACAAAGAACAAATCTGGTTCTTAATCAAATCCTAATGAATCAAATTGAAAGTGTCATTGAGTCAATGAACACCCGCTGGTTAAAAAAAAGAGCATACTTTAGTGTACTAAATTTTAACATTCTTTAGTATACTTCTATCAATTTACTTCAACTGTACTATTTTGGAACAACTTATTTTGTACTTAGTATACTTTAGTAGTATTAAAATTGTTTAAAATTACTACTAATAGTATACTTTAGTATACTACACATACTTTTTTGGAACAACTTCAAGTATATTTAGAGTGTCAAGTGTATTTAAAGTATACTTTTTAAATGTCATATTTCAGAGCTTTATTATATTTTGATATAATTATTATATTTTGAGTGTTATTAATTATATAATAATCATATATAATAATCTCAAATTATATTAAATATTAAATATACTTCAAATATATTTTAAACATACTATTAATATAATAATGTATTTAAATTACACTTAATTTTTATTTTTGATTTCCTATTGATAACTGCAATTTTAATTACTCTTAATTCCTACGTACCTATTTTGTAAATGACATGCATAACTACACTGCAGTACTTACATTGTTTTAGGCTAAAATTACATAATTACACAAGATGCCGAAGGTACCCTGTTAAAAAAACCCAGTATACTTCAGTATACTAAATTTTAACATACTTTAGTATACTTTTATCAATGTACTTCAACTGTACTATTTTGGAACAAATTATTTGTGCTTAGTATACTTTAGTAGTATATAAATTGTTTACAATTACAACTAATTGTATACTTTAGTATACTACACGTACCTTTTTTTGGAACAACTTCAAGTATACTTAGAGTGTACTTAAAATATACTTTTTCAAGTATACTTTAAGTACACTATAAATTATTATTATAAATTATTAAATTATTATTATATTTCGATATAATTGTTATATTTTGAGTTTCAATTATATATTATATAATTATGTCTCAAAATTATATTAAATATTAAATATACTTCAAATATATTTTAAATATACAATTTAAAATATATTTAAAATATACATATTGTTATATGTAATTTAAATACATATAACAATGTATTTAAATTACACTTAATTTTTATTTTTGATTTCCTGCTATTGATAACTACAATTTTAATTACTCTTAATTCGTCTTTATTCCTACGTACCTATTTTGTAAATGACATGCATAACTACACTACAGTACTTACCAGTGGCGGAACAAGTCGGCGCCGGGCCGGGGGGCGGGGCAAATTTCCGGGCCCCCTGACCAATCACGGGCCCCCTACCAATCACCGGGCCCTCTGGCCAATCACTGGGCCCCTTACGTGCAACAGCTGGAAATCTGACAGTAATACACCTCTCTCAGCAGGCGGGGGCGCACTTTCTCACTTTCCCGGTCTATAGTCCGACATTCGAGCGACTTGAATCCATTCCTCCCTCCCTGGCTCCTCCAGACCCGGGCCCCCACTGGCCTGGTTCGGGGGGGCGGCCGCCCCCCCAGGCCCCCCTATAGCTCCGCCCCTGGTACTTACATTGTTTTAGGCTAAAATTACATGGATAGATTAATTACACAAGATGCCCAAGATAATTCAATTAAGTTTCAAATTTATTAAGTTTCTACTTCTGTTTATTTTGACAGAAGTAGTGTTTCTAAAAGCTGTTTCCCTCATTGTGCTGTGAAAGCGCAGCAGCAGCAGAGGTGACATCCACACTGATCTCTGCCCTGCAGTCAACCTCTGTCCTGCTAACCTGTATTTATTAACCATCACAGGCCAAGAGTTCAGTCAATCTGTGACACTTCTGATTTAGTGGCAGATTTATCATGTATTTTTAAATACATGATAAAAAATACAGACTCACTGTCTGATCCTAGGTCACATGACAAAAACAAGGCAGAGCAGGGAACTTCTGAGCGGCTCTGAAAGTGAGATGGGGTCATAATTTGAAAAAGGGGGGCACTGTTGAGCAAACTGTGGAGTAGGACGCTTGAGGTTTAGTTCTGCAGGGCAAGTGGGTTCATAAATACAGCAAAGGCTCTTTTCTAAATCAGATTCCAAAAATGACATGGAGGTCCTTAAAATTACTGAACCTCCAATAACACGGAACAAATTATTAAAACTAAGAAGTGGCAAAGCATCTGGATTCCCCATTGAGTTTTTTTTCTAATTTTTGGACACAATATTATCATTTAATCACAACAATGTCTGCGACAATTTATCTTTCAGTAAAATTAGTTTTTGTGACAGGCCTACTCACATTCACCAAAAACATCTCGACGATCTTTAACACCTTTGGGAAAATATTCTGCAGACTGAAGAGAAAAAGAGGAACTTTTTGGGAGGTGTGTGTCCTGATAGAGTTGATGTAAAGCTAACGCACTATTTCAGAACTAAACCATCAGAATCAGCTACATTCACCAAGTCTGATGCACTCAAACAATGAATGTGACTTTGGCACTGGTTTGCTTTAAATAAAAGACATTTAAAATATAGATAAACAAAAAAGAGAAAATGAAACAAACATTTTCTTTCTTGCAAATATGAATATAAACAGTATTTTTTTACAAAAGAGGAAGACAAGGTACATGTGCAAGGCAGTGAGGATACCTGTACACACAGTGTGTGTGGGAGAACCATCTCAGGTCCTGAGAACGAGAGCAGGCGTAATCTACAGTAGACCTGAAATCATTGACTGTGTGAGGGCAGGCAGTGTGAGTATGTGTGGGTGTGTGCGTGTGTGTGTGTGTGTGTGTGTGTGTGTGTGTGTGTGTGTGTGTGTGTGTGTGTGTGTCCACTGTCTCGAGCAGGTCCAGCTCCAGGTGGTTCTGGCTCAGCAGTGGACCATCTGAGCCTGTCTGCATGCAGACTCACTGCTGTCACTGGGATCATCTGTGAACTTCAAACAGTCCACTGAGCGGCGGAGAGAACACACCTCTAGGGGGCGCCAGGCCTGATGATTCTTTTTTATTCCTGGGTCGTTAGGTGGAGCAGAAGGGGTGGAGGTGTTCTGCTTTCCATGTTCATTTTGAAGCTATTTTTGACTCTGACTCCACTGTGCTGCTGCAGTGGAAGAATGACAACAGCCTTCTGTATTTTGTCACATTACAACCGCAAACATAAATATACTTAATTGAAATTTAATGTGAAAGACCAACACAATGTGTAATGCAATTATGAAAGAGAAATATAGAAAGAAAATTATACAGGATCCAAAAAAATTTTTTACAAATAAAAACCTGAAAATGCAGAATGCTAAAGTATTCATCACCCTTGGGTTTGTACTTTGTGGAACCACCTATATTGCTGCAATTCCAGCTGCTAGTCTGTAGGGTTTGTCTCTATCAGCTTTAACATCTACTGACTGAAATCTTTTCCTGTTCTTCTTTGCCAAACTCAGCCCGGTCAGTTTAGATGGAGAGCATTAGTTAACAGCAGTTTTCTGATTTTGCCACAGATTCTTGATTGGGTTCAGGTCTAGACTTTGACTGTCATTCTAACAAATGTATATGGTGGAGCATGATGCTGCCACCACCATATTTGTCAATGGTGTTTGTGTGTTCTGTTTTACTTAAGTCACTGTGTAGCACTTTAAAAGCACTTTGCACTTTATTTAGCACTGCACTTTAAAAACAGAGATTTGCACATAAATGACAATTTGCACACAATAAGTTTTAATTGTATTTATTGAGGATTTTCGTAATTAGCATGTAGCCTTTTTGTTCTCACCAAGACGAGGCACTTCAAGTGCGACACAATGACTAAATGTAAAGTTTAAGCAAACAGTTATATCATGCATTTATCATTACTGGACAGCATAGTGCTCACACCAGTCACATCCCTTTACACACCACAGCAACTACAAGTTGGTGTGGTTGTCGGAGAATTTGATGCATCAAGGAAACAGATAAACCTTTTTTAATCAGAAGCCAAGTTACCACTGCTGTTACTGAGTGCAACTTTTGTGCATCGAGTTCACAAAGCACTTTGCTGAATTTGAAACTGAAATCCTCTAGAACCCAAAGAACTTCAAGATGACAGCTGTGTGCTTAAATATTTTATCAGTCAAATCAAATCATTTCAGTTTGAAAAATTCCAAATTACATAAAAGTGAAAAGAGGTTGAATATTTGTTTAAGAATACATTGAATGCAGAGAAAGATAGAATATTTGAACAGTTTGTTGATGAGTACTTTTATTAACCCATTCTGTCACCACGGCCCCTTGAGGACAAATGAGTTTGACACTTTGCTCTAGAACTTTAAATGTCCAAATATTTATTGAACCCCTACTTAATATAGACTTAATTTAAAACATGTAAGATGTCAGTGTAATGTGAACATTGTTAGATTCTTGAATGTGGTTTAGGCCTAAAGGAAGGTTGATGGGGAGAAACAGAACTGGTAAAGAACTTATTGGGTTTACTTCAATGAAACTTTACACGTATTTTCCTCTTTTATGAGCCCAGTGGTCATTAAATCTTTAAAAGACAATAAATAAAGACAATATTTGTACAGAAAAGAGACGATACGGAAGTCTGAATTGAGTTTTATTCTTCGTTCCTTTTATATAAAAGTTGATTATAAAAGGTACAAATTGTACCTTTTATGTCATTTGTTACTGTTCTTGTTATTGTTATGTCATTGTTCTGTCGTGCTGATAATGATTCCTCTTAGACATTTACATTTAGGTGCCACATTCTACCTTATAAACATTGACGAGCCTCATCAGTAAGGAGAACAACCTGGGAAACACAAGCCCTGCCTTCTGTTCCAGCAGTAAAGTTTTAACATTTACCAGACTGCACTAAAAACATGCAATGTGCACAGCACACTTACCGGTCTCTGATTACCTCACTAGTAAGGTCAAAGGATCTAACAGGTGCATGAGACAATAGAGAGCATTACTCCTTTGATCAGGAGCCAAGGAGGAAACAAGGAGTTTCTCTGTGAGCAGAATACAGAAGAACAGGTTTTTCTACCTGGGAGAAGGAAACGATCATGTTGTGTAAAGTTGTAAATGTGTCTCCAGCTCTGAATGTACCTGCAATGAAGATTTAGGAGGTTTCTTCATATCCTAAAGTGGAGATGTTATACCTCACCACTTCTCTTCGTCTGCTGTGTATTTCTATTCCTCTTGACGTCTGTTCTAGCTCTGCTTACAGAGCAGAAACACCTGGACCTCTTTCTGATTATTCTTAGGATGAGAATAATCAGAAACCACAAATATGTCTTACTGCCAGAGACTGATTGGCTGCTGACGCTTCTGCTTTCTATGCCGGTTTTTTCTTGCAGGGTAAACTGTGTCTGTCTGCAGTGGTCATGGAGTGAGAGGTGGAGTTCAAACTGGATGGGTCACCAGTCTATCGCTAGGCAACACAGAGACACAAGATGCTGGACGACACACAGGACAAGCAATTCTTCACACACGAACACACACACACACACCCACACACACACACACACACATGCGCACGCACTCACTCGCGCACACACACACACACACACACACACACACACACACACACACACACACACACACACACACACACACACACACACACCTACATATGCAAGGACAATTTAGAATAGAACCAATTGACCTAAAGCTCATTTCTTTGAAATACCCAGACAGAATTTATGCATACATGGAGTGTAACTCCATCCACAAATACCCCAGACCAGGATTTGAACCAAGGACTCTTCTTGCTTCAAGGCAAGCCTTAATTCAGCGATATGAAACTTTGGAACTTTTCAAGGGTTTCAAGTTCCTACCAGCGTCTCTCTGGACCTGAGCTGGTCACTGACCAGCCATCTGACAGGGGCATCAGGGACGGCTTCCAGCAGCAACTTAAGCTGTGCTGACTTGATTCCAGCTGGAAACAAACATTTGCACAGTGGGTCCTTCAATATTCTGTGCATGGTTTTATAGATTTATGTTTGAAAATACATTTAACTGTATCCATGTATATGCAACAAAAAGATGGCTGCACACATTGACTCTTGTAAATGCTGCTATTGTTTTTTGTCCATATAGTCCTAAAGAATAGTTTTGTTGCAGAGTGTATATGTGCCTGAACTTTGATTACATTACAAGTGGATCCTGAAGTCACATTGTGCGGGCCCTCAAACCCAGAGAATGAAGTTGATTCTGGTGATTCTAAAATCAGTGGCACAACTCATCTGTTTCCTTTGAGGCCAGCAGCCTCCGTACCATGAAGTCTCTTCTATGAATCAGTTTGCTGCCTCTGGCTGATACAACTACAAACACTTTATGAATTTAAAATCTTAATTGGATTCACACTATAAAGCATCACTTGTGGAGACCTCCAAAGGGTTGAGTGCTTGGGAAAATGTTCTTCATTATATACTAGAACATCTGAAAGAAATTTGAATATTGCATTAAAGTGAAAATGTTCTTGATCAGCCAGCAAACTCCCCTGACTATCAACACTGTAGAAAATCTAATTTATCTAGAAATTAAGTACTGGACCAGTAAATTATGTGTGGAAAAATTTCCATCAACTCCATGTGGACTGATCTGAATTAGCACACACTTTGTCACACACTGTTTTATTTAAATAAAAATCTCATTCAAAAGCAGACAAGTTGTATAAATACCAAGACACAAAATGTATATCAACATGTTAAACTATGTATATATAAAAATCCTACAGATAAACCACTGATATGATTAAGTTTTTATGTAACCCTATAGTGCTTTTTGTTTAGTTCTCAAATTAGGTGAATATACCTATAGATATATTTACACTGTCATAAAAAAATACATGAATATACAATATATATAATCTGTTCAAAAGGACAGCAGACAGGGACTGCCCATCAGGAAACCATGTTCAAATTTACAGAACTACTAATGTCCAGCACCACTAAGGATTTTTCATGTAGCTGCTGAATTTAGTTGGCAAGTTGTCCACAGGATAGACGGTGGGTCCAGTTTTCATAGTAGGGGGTCCGTTTAAGAGGGTCCAGTCACACTTTGTGACCACTTCTACCAAGAAGATCTTCAGTAGAACCTTAGCGAATTCCTTTCCCACACACATCCGAGAACCTCCACCAAACGGTACGTACTGGAACCTGGAGGAGTCTGCAGAGGGTTCGGTCAGGAAGCGCTCGGGCCGAAAGTCGTCTTTGTTAGGGAAAATCTCAGCAACATCATGAGTGTCACAGATGCTGTAGATAACGTTCCAGCCTTTAGGAATCTGGTAGCCCTGAAAGGTTATGGGACATTATCAATATTATGTTTTTGTTAAACAATTACTTATAGCTTTAACCACTGCTAAAAAGAATTATAAATTAGAAAATGAGAAGCACCATCAGTCTGACATATTGGAATAATGTACTCACTGAATACATTTTAATGAAAAATAACTTTTGTATAATCAATTTTACATTATCCTGACTTATGGTACTTATGTTTTCTTTTTTCCATCTTTTAGTTTTCTTTTTCTTTCTGCATTATTCTTCCCATCTCATGTAGTTTCTGTCCTTATAATATAATCTCTACTTAGTACAAATAACTAAATAACTATTAATTGATCCATCATATGTTTATATTTACCTCTCACAGATAATTTAGTTCATTATTATTGTGATTATTATTACCTGATTGTTGTTTTGTAATTACTCCACACACTGATAGTCATTCAGATCACTGTCACTGTTTACATACTCACACACATATATTGTTAATTTTCATTAACACACAACACTTTAAAAAAACGTTTCCCAGTAATGTACCTTAATACATCTTTCATTGTGATGTAAAAAAAATAAGTTATCTTAATTCTTAAAATCTGGAACTTTCAGGGTTGAACACAGGAGAATCAAATGATCACTGAGTCACTTGCATTCAGTTCAAATGTTTTGAGAGCCACTCTGAAGCCTCCAGGGACAGGTGGGTTGATCCTCAGTGTTTCTTTGATCACACAACTTGTGTATTTGAGCTGCTCCAAAGATTCAATGTTCAGACTCTGGAGGTCCATCCCACTCTCACCCTGAACAGACAGACATGAGGGACCAGACAATGAGCAGAGTTACTCTTTTAGAACAAACATCTTCATAGATTTTGTCTTGCATATTTTAGTCAGCTGCAGCACAGAATTTCTATTAAGATTTAGCTTCATACTAGCTTGATTTACCTTAGGTTACACTGAGTTTCCCTTCAGCAAATTCAGTTTGTCCTCCTTTCTAGAAGTATGCCTCTCAGGCTGGCAGCACATTGGAATAGCTCTGTACTCTCTCTGAGATTTTTTATTTTCAAACTTTTATTCCTGCCTTTCTGGGGAAAAATATTGGTTTTATTGGACAATCGTTCCTTCTTGTTTTGAATACTGTGTAGTTGGACTGATTTTTTGCAAAAAAAAAATTAGTCTTATACAGACAATTACATGAGGTCTTTCCTGCCAACAGCCATCACTATCTACTATAACTCTTTAAAGAATTTTAATTAATGAGTTATGACAGCTTTGTGATGATTAAAAATAGTTTTTAATTTGAATTTGAATTTTTGACCCAAAGGTACTTAGTATGTATCCCAATATGCATGACAACTATCAACCAGGTTTTAGGGCTTAGCTGAAGATGGATTTTCAAAAGTCATAAACAAGTAAATAAACCTCAGTGATCTTGTTGGTTTACCATAGACTATCAGCAAAAAAATACTTTTAATGTTGACTTTTAATTTCTAATTTCATTTGTTGGAATTTGTTTAAAGCAGGATGGAAACCAAAGTGATGTGCAAAGCTCAATAAATCAACATTGATCCCTTCTGCTCAGGTTTCCACAGTTAGCCAATACATGTGTTCGCACGTATTAATGAATCATGCATGATCTCCGTTTCATCTTCGAATGCTTGATTTTAGCATGTGTGAACAATCCAAATGTACGTTGTCCACCATCAAGGCTTGCTAGCAAGAAGACAGTCCTAGCATGGGGAAAATTTGCTGTTTAATATGAAAAAATGTGAGAACTGACGCATGAAGTTGTTTTGCAATGAAAAAGAAAAGTTCTTTCAGGTACGTATATTTCACAAAAGCCCCAGGCTGTCATATCTAATCTGGTGGTGATACGGTGAAATATTATCCATAGGATAAAGTTCTAAGTGGAACATTATCCATGTAGATCTAGATTGAGTTGTTTTTTATTTGGAGCTCTGCAGATCAGACTAGTTAGCTACACCTCTCCTCTCTCAATTTCTTTGAACTTTATTTTTATAGAACAGCATTGGGAAGGGTTAGCTGTGGTTTTGAGTCATATCAGGAATCCATTTATGTTGATTCACTGTTTGGTGCTACATTTTCAATTGTCTGTGCCCGTCTCTGCTCACACATAAGCCCCAAGCCAACTGGACTTCACACCTCAGCAGGTGTGAAGCCACCTCAGCCACTGATAAACCATTATGTTTTTGAAATACTTTAAGGGTTATGCAAAAATAAATCAATTATCATTAGCTGAAAACTGCCTCAGTCAATCAAAAAGCTACTTCAACTGACTACTTCAGGCTAAAGAAAGCACAGCACATTTACCTTGTCCCATAACTCCTGCCTCAATTTGTTCACAGCTTCTGGGTTCAGACCCAGAAACATAATGAGGGACGTGGCTGTGCTGGCCGTGGTTTCATGGCCACCAAACAAAAGCTCTGTAGCAGATTCCTTGATAGCCTGGACACAGAAGGCAGACATGTTGAATTATTCAGTCAGGGGAGAAAAAACAAACAAACACACTCTGACAAGATCTTTCCAGAGATTTGTCTTTCCTGAACAATGCTTTGAATAGTCCTCTTCATTACCTGCATACTGAAGGGCTCTCCATTTTTCTTGCTGCTGTCTATAAGCTGCTGCAGGGCATCTGTGTGTTTTGACCCTTTGTCTGACTCCTCCACCTTCATTTTGATGTTCTCTTCAATCTTTGAGTGGATGAAATTTCTGGCCCTCAGACCCTACAGGACAGAAGAGGAAAAGATAGGATGAGGGGACAAAAATAGACGTGAGGATGGACTTCTGATTAAATCTTCTTTTTGGTTAGCTCCTCCTAGGTGGGATGTTAAATAAAGCACTGTTGTGAGGTTCATGCTCATATAAAATTCACTGACATGAAAGTGTTTCACAGTAAGCCAGTTCACATGTTCACCGTGTTAACCCGACGCTCTTACCCTGTACAACCCACTGAATGGGACGTCGATGGGTAGGGAGAAAAGGTTTCTGATCATTTCCTCAAATGCTTCCACCAGCTGCTGCTCATCGGTCCGGATCTGCTCTGGGTCAAAACCCAGCAGAATCCTCATGGCTATGCGAAACATAAGCCGCTTCATTTCAGGATAGACCAGCACACAAGGGTCTTGCACCAACCAGCTTTTGACTGCAGTATGCACTTCCTCCTGGATGACAGGGATGTAGAGCTCCAGCGCCTCCCTGGAGAAGGCTCTCAGGATGGCCTAAAGCAGCAATCAAGTGGATGAAACTCAACTTCTACTCAGTCTAAACAGACTGAGGTCATTATTTCAGCAGAAACATCAGATTTCTTTACAATGGCTTATGAGAAACCAATTAAGATTAATATTCTTTGGCAATAAAACTCTTTAAAATCTGATTTCAAAAGAAACTGCAAAATTTTGGAAATGCTTCTTATATTGCTGCCTGCAGGCTGAAACAAACATGTATATTGTTAAATAAAGTTACACATTTGAGGGGGATATTGTGTAATATGTATGGAACTTTGTATGAACTTGACTTCAATGTTTGTGAATTCTAATGACAGGAAACAGATGTGACTTGCTTTGGATACTGGAAAGTTTCAAACTCACTTTCTTTTTGGTCTTGTGCTGGGAGCCGTGCATGTTGGAAAGCGTGTCTACGCCCAAGATGGTGCGGACGGAGGAGGGCCACTGTGCAGACACCAGCCTGTGCTCCCCCAGCAGGATGTGCCTGATGTTCTCAGCTCCGCTCACACGCACAGTGGGGTTCCCGAAGAGGTGAGTGCGGTAGATGTAACCATACTTCTCTCGCTTCATCCTCAAAAACGTTCTCCTCTACAACCACAGGAACACAGACAGGCTCAGTGAGAAAACTGGAGGGACAAAACTTAAATGTCTTAAGTTTTGGTGGTGGATTTCCTCATCAGAAAGTAAAACAAAACAACAACATGCTTATTGGTTTTCTTCTTAAAATACTAAATATTACCTTGAAATGTATGCAAATTTATCTTGGTCTAAAACTAGTTAAGATTCTTGAATCAAAAATATATACTTTTATTTTTTATTTTACGGTTTGTATAGTTCTAGATAGTTTTAAAGTATTGAGCACTGGGCCACTTTGAATTATGCTACATTTATACTGTTTGTCTGGTAAAAAGCTGACTCGCCTCACTGTAACCAGAGTAACATAGTAAATAAAGTTGATTGAAATAAACCCCCACAAAAAAAAAACAAATTCTTTCATTCTTTACCATACGAAAAACAAAAATGTTTAATTTTTCATATTTCTAAACAACAGTCACTGTATGCATCATAAAAAATATAAACAAGCTTAATTTTAAAATCAACACACATCCAAAACTTATGTTTTGGATATTGTAAATCACACCATGCAGGGCAGAGAAAGGATTAAGAGGGAAGTCCCCAACATTAACCAAGCTGGTTATGGAAACTACATAAAAAAAGAAAAGAAAAAGAAAACCCGTATTTGCCCAGTTTTTATCTCCCTCTCTATATGCGGACACCGAGGTCCAGCAGGTGCGCTGTCCTCATGCCGGCTGCACTCAGCCTACCTGCAGGACGAGCTGCAGCGTCTCTCCGATGAACGGTAAACCCATGGAGCCGGGCGGCAGCGGGCTCGGGCAGCTCGGGTCTCCGCCGCGGATCATGTAAATCTCCCATAGCTTGACCGCCACCAGGAAAAGCAGGACGGGCAGCACCAGAGTGCACAGGAAGGAGGCCAGCAGTGAGCTCAGAGCCATGTCGGTTCGGTTCGGTTCGGTCTGTCCGCCCAGGTGAAGCAGCATCAACAAGTGAGGCTGGCCGCTCCTCCTGCCGCCCTTTATAGGTCTCTCCTCACCTTCTCCTCCCTCACATGAATTAGTTCACTCAAAGTTCATCTTTAATTGTGGCAGTGGCTCAGCCCCGCCCCGCCTACAGTCTGTATTGGCTCATATCGTTTCTTTCAAGGGCCACATCTTTAATCCTAATGCATGCAGGACATCCCGCGGTGGATTTCACTGAGAAATATTCCTTGTACAATGGAAGCGCGTCTCTTTTGTTGGCCGTGAAAGCAGCTAGTTTACAAACTCATTACCTTAGGTGAAGAGCCACTTGTAAGACCAATGGTCATGCTTGCAGGCTGAAGTGCATTCAGGAGCAGAAAGGTGTTAAGCACATTCATAAGCTTCTTACCAAATGAAAATGAGGCTCTAATCCCTCTCAACAGGGTCTCTGCGACTCAGACTGCATTTGTAAATAATTAGTTGTTGTGGATTTTTTGGGAAGCTTTTTTCAGAGTGCAGGCTGAGCTACCTTTGTATCTTACTGAGACATTGACCCACAGATTAGCAAGCAAGTTCCCATGAATGAATAGGGAAATGATAGTGTCACTGGAAAGAACCGCTGTCCTCTACTTGACTCTGTACCTCCATCAAACTGAACGCCATTGAAATGTGGAAGGAGACTTTAAACTGCTCTCTCTCTCTCTCTTTCTCTTTCTCTCTTTCTGTTTGTGTGTGTGTATGTGTGTTATAAAAATGGTATCTCTGTGAGTTCAAACTTGTGTCAACACCGACAGGCAGAGGGGATGCCCACATCCACACAAGTAATGTTGAGCCTATTCTCTAAAACCTGCTAAAAGTCAACATTGCTCTAAAAAAGATTTCTTGTTTTTGTTTGTTTTTGTTGTTGCTAAACTACATCTTAGATCATCAAGCATTTTTCTTACTGCAAAGATAACCTAAGTAAACTGAAATGTAGTTTATCGGTTTGGATACAAGCTATCCAAACTGACCTGGCCCTTATGTGAAAAACTATGTCAGTGACATGTCTAGAAACGTCTAGAAACAGCCACAGAGTCATTTGGAACAGCAGAAAACCACAGAGAGAAACGGTGCTGATGAATGTGGATCAGTGGAGAACCTTCTCAGAAGTGTCTGGTCCACCAACATGACTCCAAGAGCTCATCAGAGACTCATTCAAGCACTCACTAAAGCAACAGTTTTTTTTTTACTTAATAAAATCATCCATCCATCCATCCATCCATCCATCCATCCATCCATCCATCCATCCATCCATCCATCCATCCATCCATCCATCCATTTTATTCCGCTTACCCAGAGTCAGATCACGGGGGTAGCAGCTTAAGAAGGGAATCCCACACTTCCCTCTCCCCAGCCACTTGTTCCAGCTCCTCCGGGGGATACATTTATATAAAATTTTTATTAATTTAATTTATTAATAGGGCTGCTACAGTTGGAAGCACTGTTGCCTTGCAGTAAGAAGGTTCTGGGTTTGATTTCCAGCCTGGGGTCTTTCTGCATGGAGTTAGCATGTTCTCCCTGTGCATGGTGGGTTCTCTCCGGGTACTCTGGCTTCCTCCCACAGTCCAAAAAAAAGATTGTCAGGTTAAATGGTCTATCTATATTCTCCTTAAGTGTGTGAGTGTGTGTGCGCATGGCTGTTTGTCCTCTGTGTTGCCCTGTGATGGACTGATGACCTGTCCAGGGTGACCCCCACCTCCCGTTGACCTCTGGAGGTAGGCAGCAGCACCCCTCATGATCCCTCTAGGAATAAGGGTAAAGAAAGGATGAATTCATAAATATAGATACATTTATACATCAAATACAAATTCATATTTATATTAAATGTATATTAATATGTGTATGTACATTTTTATTAATATGATGTAAATTTCCACAAAAACATTGTTCCGTGGATCAGCGCAACTTTTGTGCAACAAAAATAAAGCTGAAGAAATCAGCTTCATTTAGTATTTTACGTCACTTCAGTAAAGTCTCCTCATCCTTCTGTGCATTTACTGAATAAAAACATAAATGCAACACGTTTGTTCCTGTTCTGAGTCAGCTTGTTGATCTGTGACAACACTGTAGAAATCTGTACTTTCACTTGATTGAATTTTTGTTTCGGTAATAGTTTGAGTGAAGGAAGAATTAAAACTTAAGAATTTGAGATTGGTGATAAATCATTTTATTTGCACAGAGAATGACAATACTGTGTGACATTTTAAAAAATGAATCAGAATTTTTGCTCAGTCTATGAAAATTAAACAAATCAAGCTTATCAAAGTGTTTGTCTCCACAGCCTTCACGTCCCTCATTTTTTAGACGTCTAAAAAGTATCCAGGACAGACATAAAATACATAGATGTTATTTTTTTTAAAATATTGGTCAAATTATTAGATACTAATCATCTAATCATAATTAGATTTGCATACTAATCAAATGATTACGGCTAATCATTGAAGTTCTCACCAAACAATTGAACACAACTGATCCTCTAAAACAGTGGTCCCCAAACTACGGCCGTGGGCCGGATCCGGCTCGCCTCCAAATTTGGTCCGGCCCCCTGAACAATACCAGAGAGCTTTTAGATTTTTTTCATTTGCATATTTTCCAGATTATAAGTCGTTTATATGTTGATTTTTCTTCAACCACCAGGGGGCTCTTTAGCAGGAAGTGAATCATTGGAAGTCTCGGTTACTTGCGTGTCAACATTGAGCCCACAAGCATCAAAATGAATTAGAAACATATCAGATGTCTTTGGAAAATTTCTTTGCAAAGGGGAAAAGGCCAAGGGCAAAAGTCAGGAGAATGGATTTATCCCGGACCGGTAGGTGAGTCCCACATTACAAGCCGCTCTGCCTAACATGCAGCAAGGGGCTGCTAATGAGGCAATGAAGCTTCAAACTACTTTGCCACTTATAGAGACCAAGCAGGCTGTCTCAAGCAACACTTTGGGTGTTATTGTCTCTCATCACTTTCAGATGGAACCGTCTCATTGCAGAGAAACAAGCTCAGGGCTCCCGTTAGTCATTACCATGAGTTAAAATTTTCATAAAAGTGAAAGTGTATGTTATTTTGAAGTGATATATAAACGTTACCATAGCGGGCAGAGTCAGAGAGCTTTTGGGCAGTGGTGGAGAGCAGAGTAGAGCTTGTGAGTCTTAAGTCTGGGAAAGATTTAAGGATTGTTGGCCGATTCTCCAAACCTCTGTGACCACAGAGCTGATCGGTTTGTGTGTCCAAGGCAGGAGCAACACGAACCGATTCCAGTCACGAACATCCAGATTCCAGAGGATAATTCAGTAAAAATCTCCAGCGGAATTTAGAATAACCAAACACGGATGATGATGATGATGATGTAGAAGCAATAGTGATAGTTTGTGGAGTCATTTTAAGAGATAAAAGAAGTGACAAAAAGAAAAGGCGGTGGATGAAAGACGACGGGAGCAGCCGTTTTATTTGCTGCACTATAATTTGGAGGTGAATATGTTTTTCATAGTTAACATTTTTAACTGAATGTTAACATAATAATGACCTTTAGATTTAATAATAAATATTTTCACATATCATCTCCGATATCTACCGGACTCTCAGTTGCGCGATATGTCAGCTGTTTGGAATCCCCCTCTGTTCTTGTGTCACCGCGCTTTCTGATTGGCTACCTGTCACATTCAACAGGTTGTTCTCGTTCCCAGTCAGGGAAAAAACCCACAGGCTTCGATAAAAGGGCCAAGACAACCCAAGGGCATATTCAGGATTTAGCGGGAACCCCAACATGCAACTTTATCTGAGTGTTTATTCCACACCCTCTATTCCCTCCCCCCCACCCTGGGGCCGCACACCCTTTCTGTTACAAACTGACTCCGGCCCCCATCAGAGAAGGAAAAGGTTATGTGGCCCTCACAGGAAAAACGTTGGGGACCCCTGCTCTGAAATGTTTAATCTCTGCTGCCCAATCAGCTTCACTCTTCCTGCTGTTTAGATCTGTCTGTAAATAAGTTTTGGCTAAAACATATTTACAGACAATACATTTTAAGTTAATTAAGCAATGAATTAAATGCACTGTCAACTCCAGGGATCCAAATCCAATTTCATGACAACCTTTTGCCCTGGACTCGTAGAAATCTCTTCTTATCTACAGGCCACTGTGAAAAATAGTGCAGCTCTCTACCAGCTGCTGCTGTTAATACTTGATGATAAGTTTGCGTGGACATTTGTTATCAATGTGTTTGCTATCTCTGGACACACCTAACCTTATGGCCAAAAACATGCAGCAAAATAAAACACACAAACTGCTCAGTCAGCACTAGTGTCAAACGGCCACTGTCCATTTGTGCATGTTTATATCACTCCACCCCCAGCTCACACGCTGGCTGACCCACTGGTGACCCTGACATCTTGATGAACTCTTGTGTGCAACCAAGTTCACTGTTCATCAAACAGGGAAAGAGAACAGGGCAGCTGGTGGCAGCCATGTTCTACCTTGCCATACAATGTGGAAGAACGAAAGAGAGACGATCTGACAGTAGCTACAGTGCATCATGTTCAAATGTTGATTCAAGCACTCATTAAATACTTTTATTAGCCCAACATGATCAGTTTTATGCATTAATAATTACTCCATGTAATCCATGCATAATGTTGGACACATTCTACAGATTTGTCATTTAACCAGGCAGGCCTTTTTGTACAACATCAGAAATGCATTAAAGAATGCAAATAAACAAATAATTTAATTCTTTTTTTTTCATTTTATTTTTTTTGTGTAAAAAGCAATACCACAGCATTAGTTCCTTAGTAAATTGGAACCTGGTAAAGCTTGAGAAGTTTTGGCTAAAACATATTTACAGACAGAGGTGTAAATATGTTAATTACTACTCTGAATAGTAGTAATTCAGCAAATTCAGAATTTTTTGAGGCTGAATACTTTAATACAATCAAAGGTGCAGTATGTAACTTTTATAAAAAAAATAATTTTACATGTAAACTGTCACCTTGTCTTGACAGTTTGCTATGAGACAGATAATTTGTGAAAATATCCACCTCCTCCTTGAGCTGGTAGTACCGTCTGAAGAATGCACTGTTCTGACCAGAAACAACCAATCAGAGCCTGGAGGCAGGTCTTAGAGCTGTTGATCAATCTCATGTACTTGCTGCTAAATGTGCTACTGGTGGAGAAACCACTTAATATTACAGAAAAAGCATTTATCTGCCAACATTGGTAGCTATGCTAACTAGTCTTAGCATAGCTACCAATGAGTCAGTTGTGCTAACTGAGGAACAGAGAGGAAGACGGGGAGAGAGTAGCTCCATATGGAGAAGTGATTGACAGCGCTAAGACCCTCCTCCTGGCTCTGATTGGTTGTTTCCAGTTAGCATTGGGAGAAAGAAGAGGAACTCAACTTTTCTCAGATTATCTGAACATGATGACAATTTCAAGGTGAAAAAATATTTTTTATAGAAGTTTCATATCGCAGCTTTAATGATTAATCAATCACTAAACTAGTTGATGATTATAACAATAATCAATTAATCACACATAAATATGATTCATCATTTCAGCCCTAGTGGTGAAAGTGCTGCATCTGACTGGGGGTCAGTTTCAAGTTTTAGATGTTTAATATGTTTATTATAACATCTCAATGATCAGAGGAAAATTTCAAACGTCCGCAAATAGTCATCATTGTGAGTCAATCTTGGTCCAGACCAGCAGCTTGAGCTTCCTGTGTTACTGCAGAGGCGGCGGGTGGTTGGAGGTGTTTGCTGCTTTATTTTAGTATAGAGATCAAACACTTTAACAAGGCAATAAACTGCTTTAACAGCTACTGCAACAATGCAACAGGCAGACCCTGGTCCCACCACTGACCAGGGACTATTCACATACAGCGCTTGGTGATGGTCACACCTTTATTCCATCTTGCCATTCACTGTGTAGGATCACAGTGTGTTCTTACACATGGAGGGCAATTGTTGCTGTGTTTTTGTGATTGGAGGAGCCAGCCTGCAGCTAATGTCACTCTACTAACAAACTACTGTTTCATTGTGAATGGAAGATGTGAAGATTGTTATGTTGCCCCAGAGACTCAACTTTTTTTCCTCTTTACAAAAATATTTAGTGTAATTTTAAGCAGTGCCTTATTGAATCTCATGTTTTCTTTTTATATATTCTGGCTTAAGGGGCTGTTCCTTTGTGATAGTGAGTTATACAGCCTATAGCAGCCTCACTCTGCTACTTTCTTGGTTGTTTAAAATATACTTTTTATTTTTTTTTGTTGCTCAGTCTTCTCAAACCCTCAGTGGGTCACTTCAGATGGTGATTGATTCACACCAAATTAAATTATGCTGGACGTTTCTTCCTGTTAAAGGGGAGTTTTTCTTTCCACTGTCACTACATGCATGTTGCAAAGTATTCAACTGATTTTCCTTTGTCTTTTTATCAGTTGGAATAATAAACTGAACGTTTAATACAAATCCTGAGGATCAGTCTGCAATGGATGGAATGCAAGCTTGTAACTCTACTCTGTGTGTTATAAAAGGACAAACAAGGCATGCATGATTTCAATCCAAACTTTTTACGACAAATATGGAAAGAAAGAAATATGTTTTTTTCCAAACTTCTTTCAGAAAACACAAATTCTTGATGAACCTTCTGAAATCAGCTAACTGGAGGCTTCTGTTGAAGTACATGCAAACTTTGATATTGTTGAATTAATCTTGATCATTTCAAATGGAGGTTCATTTACCTCCATCAGTCCCTCCATCACCAAGTAAAACACAATGGAGATTATTTAAATATAAACTGATGTTTTCAAGCCTGATGGAACCTGATTCTGATGGCTGTCTGCCTACAGCTGATGAAAACATGATTTTGAAGATTAGGATTTTACATCAGGACAATAAAAATCATTTTAATACAGAAATTTGAGCTTAATGATTAATTTAGGCTTCAGGCTAAATTTGAAACATACTTTTCAAACCTCATCACAATATTCTAACTGATGGGATATGATTGTGTGTAGATAACAATCTGTAGCAAGACAGTAGAGGTGAACGTTCACAGCAAACCTCAGAAGTATGAGTTCTCTGTGTGTGGTTGTGAAAGTGTATGTCACTGGAGACGACTGTTGTCCAGTGATAATGGAGCTCTGCAAATGTCTTTCGCCTCATTACATCTGTGGCGACAGGGATCTTCGCATTCAAACACTGACCCAGGGCAAAGTTCACATGCCGTTTCCCAGTTAGCGTGTGTGTGGTGAGACAGAACCGGGCTCCAAGGGTGAGATACAAGATGGCAGAAAGCCTTCCCATAACAAGTGACGCTTTTGTGTTTGTGTAAGTGTGTGTGAAAGACGGGGGAGGCTGCAGTTCTGTATCCACTGTGTGACCAGTGCTGGTTATAGATGAGGCACCGACTGGGCACCTTTGTTTGTGTCAGTGCTAGAAAAGGTCAGGCTGCTAAAATTAGAACTAACAAACTGAACTCAACTGTTTTTCCTCAGTTCAGTCTGCTGTAAGCAGATCAGTTTTTACTGTCAAATACAGGCTTCCACTTTGCGTCTGAGAAGGAAGCCAGCGTAAAGTTCAATACTTACTGTGATTATTCACTGTTCACCACTGGAAGCTGTGAAAATGATACAAAACTTGAAAAAACAAAATAAAATACATATGGGAAATTAAAAAAAGAATAATACATACATTTTCAGAAATTCTTGCTCCACATGGAGAAAACACAAAATAAAATGTGTGTTTAGGATTATGGATTTTACAGCTCTGTCTCCAAGCAACTAATCAACAACAGATAGTGATTACACTGTGCTGGTTCGAAGGTTCCAGTTAGAACTCCAAAGAAAGATTTGCTCACATTCCAGGACATCAACATGAATTTATCATTTATACTTCTTTTTGAAAGAACTGTGTGGTTCTACAACAGATAATTAATATTTCAATCAGTGTCTAAATTGTGCTCAAATTACTATGACAAGTAGCCATACTTAGTCTAAGTATACTCCTAATGATTGATGTTTTGAAATGGTAGCTAAATGCCATATGCATTATGTGATATACAGAATTCAGACCAATATAACCTTTTATCGCTCATAACATTTTTCCAAAAATAATGTGATATTTCTGCTGTACTTTATCTTTATCATTTTAATGAAACAAAAGAAAAAGCTGCAGTAACTTGGTTGGAACACTGGACTATCTGTGAACCACTTCACTGTGGCTGGACAGGATATTATTTTTAATATGCATCTCCATGTATCTCCTGTTATTAGTCAAAGTCACTCAGTGTTTGTGTATTTGACACATTGCAAGGTCCATTTTTCCTAAAATGCAATGTTGTGACCTTCAGGTCCCATAAGGAGCAGTGCTGTTTTCTGTTGGAGTTAAATTAGGATGAATATGTGAGTTTAGCTTAGAGTTAGGCTGCAGAAATTAATGGAAGTCAATGCAAAGTCCTTGTGAATATAGAAAAATATACTGTGTGTATGAGAGAGAAATACAATGATAAGATGGAGTCATGAAAGAATGTATACATTTTTAAAATGGTTACTTTCTTCCATGTAGGATGCTGCTCTGTATTTAAATTTTTGAAACAACACAATGTGTACATTATATCCTCTGGTATGTTATGTATCATTCATATGCAGGGCTGCTTCTCGCTCCCAGTCCAGACTTGATGTGCCACTCCTGACAGAAGTGATCTCTAGCACACCTTGGATTCCTTTAACTTATTAAAAAACCAGATTTCCAACATGAGGTTTTAATTAATTTTTCCCACAAGGTAATATAACTCAGACTTTTAAACAGTTGTTGCTTTTCAACACAGAAAAATGTATTTAATCAGTTAGTTAATAATTTTATAAGGGAAAAATCCTTATTTCCCAGGGGGCCAGGCTGGTTTGGATTGCTTCTTTCTAGGGTGCACTGATTTATCGGCACCAATTTCCTTAGTTTTTGGAAATCTGTGATTGGTCTGTACTTGCATGTGAAGCCGATCTTATCAAATGAGCTTATCTTCCTCAGCAAAGGTCTAAGAATCAGTCACAGTCCTTTGTTGCTCTGCTGTGAGAGTCTGACTGACAGACTCACCTGGTCATGTCTGAGTTGTCCACTGTTGCCAACTCAGTAACTTTCTTGCAATATTTGGCAACATTTCAGATAAAAAATTGGTATTGGCCAACAGCAGAAAACAGAAATCTGTGCAACCCTGCTTTTTCCCCTCAATGAAACCATCTGAAAACAAACTTTTGGGTTTACTCTGATAATCTTTGTCTGTTTAATGATCTGAAACATTGTATAATGTTAATTTGATCTGATTTGTAATTACAAATCACTAAGTGCTCCACACTGTATCCAGCAGCTGGGGCTCTTATTGAATATGAAATAACTTCAGAGACACATCATAAAGTCTACCTTCATGTTGTCAGCAGCAGAGCTGCTGCTGAAATCTTTTCTTTACAAAAAGAGGAATATATACAGGGATTTACAAACCGTGAAAATAAGGAGGAAAAAACGACATCCAGCTTGAAGCAATGGACATAAAAAACAAAACAAAAAGCCTCATTTTAAAACATTCCCATCAAAGTTTATGTACAGATGTAAAGTGTTAACCTGCAGACCATGATATAATAAACCATTACATTATTGCTCTTCTTGGTGGAATCTGACATTCTAAAGCTGAATTTCACCCTGAGGAACAAAAGAAAAAGAATAAAAATGCTGGATTTAGGTTTGTAATGAATCAGCAGGCCTCCACACTCATTCTGCCCACCTGATGTTTCACTTTATTCACATAAGTTAATATTGACTGCTGTTGCTATGTAGTCTGACTCCGTTTCACAGCAGCATTTTTGCATAATCTAGAAATGTTTTTTATTAATATTGGTTTATTTATATAATGCATTAATGACCTAATTCAGCTGCTGTAATGTGTCTCTTAAAGTTGCATAAAAATTTCTATCTGGCATTTAGTAAAAACAAGAAGCCAAAACTGACAGGATGAATTCATGTAGCTCTGAAATTCTTATTTCCAATCACCTCTTCTTTGAAAAAGTGTCCAGGTTTATATCTGGCTCCAGCCTGAGACCAGAGGGCAAAATAATTAATTCACATGCAGATTGAACTTCATGTTTTGCTGTGTTATAATAAAGATTTGTTATTTAAGTAACTGACTGTGTGGCCCTGTGATCCTGCATGTTTCTGGTTGACTACAGGTGATGGGCAGCAGCCGCAGCCCCAAGGTGTTACTTTCACTAGAACTAGCTAGGAATAAAAACCACCTGCTGTTTTCTGGACTTGGTGCATTTCTCTTAAAGCCTGTTCCCACTCTTGTGATCATGAGTGTTAGTCATCATCATCCCCCTGCGTCTCCACTGGACATGACTGAGTAAAAACAGATTTTGAGGTTAGAAAAAGGCCTGATAGTGAGATGGAACGTTTTTTTATTAACAAGGAGCTTGGTGATTGAGTTTTGAGTTTTAAGCATGTTGAATGTGTTTCCCTAACATTAAACATTCTAATTTAATGGTATCAGTACAAGTGGCAGATGTTTACTGCAATAGATTTCAAGTCATCAATGTCAGTTGGGAAAGATCGACTCTTAACTCCAGAGTTCAAGCATCTGTCCCATTGATGGAGTGGGAGGACGTCCTGTGTGGGAAGTCCAGTTCCTCAGAGAAAAAAACAGGAGCAAATAAAAAAGTTCAGGAAATATCAATTCTGAGTTTTAAAGTTTTAGGTTTTAAGTTTTATAGCAGAAATGTGCCTCCAAAATCACATCACAAGTAAAGCCTATATTCAAAGATTCACTTTAATATTTATGCATGTGGAGCTTCAGTTGATCCAGAATATGTATTAAAGTGAAGAGAAAGAATTGTGCTCTATGTTTTAACTTCATTTGCACATAGGGTGTAAAAAATGGATGCAAAAAAAAACTACATTTCTGAGTAAAAAACAGATTGAGACAAAATACGTGTGCCATAAATCTGACAAGGCAGGAAAAAAACAACAACAAAAAGTCACCATGAAGAGGATAACTAAACAGGTTTTATATGAATATCAGTCTCCTGGGACATCATCATTCACATTTTTACTTTTCACTTCATGAATAGAACTTCAGCATAATTCACCGTTGACACATAAACCATACCAACAGTATTGGGATAGGTTGAGTTGCTCTTAAATTTCTGATCTGTACTCTCACACAAAGCACACACACACGTGCACCGCACACACGCATACACATGCACACACACCCACACACACACACACACACACACACACACACACACACACACACACACACACACACACACACACACACACACACACACAGCATCCTGAATAATAAAAATAATATAAATAACTCAAACTTCAAAAAGATCAATAATAAATTATTCATTTACATTTTTGTTACATGTACACACACATACACACACATATCTATTTCTTGTGTGTGAGTAAATGGATTTGCTATCTCAGTTGTTGAAATGAATCTCTCCTTATTTTATTAATAAATAATGAGACAAACAGGATTTGATGTAACTGAGACTGAAACGTTGTCTTCACACGATTATTACTTTTAGGAATCTGAAATTATCTGTGGACCAGTAAATGACATCATCGTCTCAGATTAACAAGATCTACTGTATTATTCTTCAGAATAAAGTGCAGGAAAATATACATCAATTAAAGAAAAACCAGGTGCTAAAACCTGATGTTCGTAATGAGTGTTTGTATATTTGGACTTTTGAGTCGGTTATCTCAATACTTGGTCACTTCCTGTATTTCCTAGTTTACTTCTCCAGTCATTCCAGTTTAAAAAAATGTACAAAACAGTTTATCTCCAAGGAGCCGCTGACAGATCATTTCTCTGCAGGCCTCTGAGGTTTCAATAAATGGTTTGGAGTGTGTGCAGAACTTAGCAGGAATCCTCTGACAGGTTTGAAGTCAGACAGGAAATGATGCCATGTTTGCTGGCAGAGGGTTCCCTGTCGGCTTTTTACATACAGTGTAATGCTGAGCCTTCAGCTTATGTTTATGACCATGCGACCAGTAAGTATGTGAACTCAGCTGTTTGTATGTTGAATATGATCCTCTGCATAGGATTGCTCTGTGGTGAATTAAACCAATATTGTTCAGGTTGGGTTTTTTTATGTGTGCATGTGAATGCATGCATGTTTCATTCATCTTATCTGGTTATTGTACATACAAATAACATGTATGCGCTATTCTAGGAGGACATGCCATTGACGAGACTCCTCAGTTGTTTGACCACAGTCTCGATCAGTTTCTGCTTGTCTCTGTCGTTCTTCCTGAACTGAGAGAAGATGTTGTTCTTCTTGTTGGTGTCTTTCATTCTGAAAGCAGAAACAGGAGTCTGTGAATCTGGTCCAGACGAGTCAGACCTGACATCATCTGTTAGTGTGTAAAAATGTCTGACTGTCACTGGCACACTGGAACAAGTGTTCAGGTTATTGATGCCGCCATTTAACCAACTGTGTGTTTGGTCAGAGTTCACCATGTTTAGCTAACAGGAAGAGATGGGTCATTTAGATTTCAGTTAGTTTTGGTTAGTTGGTACTGGATATTACAGTGATAATGAAAGTGACAGTCTTCACTTTACTTTCTCTAAGTTCTTAGCCACAGATATGTCACTGCAGACTTCCACAAAAACAAAAACTGCTTTCAAAATAAAATACATTATTCCGTAACAAAGATAGCATTACCCAGATTAACGTTTTGTCAATAAATAACAATTCTGCCATCAACTATTTTTTCCTGATAATGATAAACAATATAAACATTCTATCCACACAAATAAGCTTAACTTAGATCAATTATTTGTTGTATTGGCAGTGATGTATTAGGTTTTTGTCATAAACAGAGAAATTTGTCAGAAGATGAAGGAAACAGAGGCAAACACCTGCTGCTGAGATTTCATATTTAATTGGGTGAATGTCTTAATTTCACACTGAGGTTGCTAATCATTACCTGTGTGACAGATATGATGTACTATTAAGACTATTTGACCCTATTTGACTACTATTTGACCCTGATGATAAAGCAACTGGAAGCTGAGTTGGACGTTCTGAGCCGGTTTGACTTAATGTCAGATCCAATAGGGACTTCTTTATGTCAACATAAAGAAGTCCCTGTTTATCGTAGCAGGCAGAAGTCACATGTGGCATACCCCAAGGTTTAATCCTGGGACTCCTCTTTTTTAATAACAACATCCTCCCATTAACTCAGCTTATAACAAGTAATTATATTTGTTACCATAGCTGTACAGATTACACACAGCTCTATAGTACAATGTCACCAGGCATTACTTGTGCACTAAACACATGTATGTAAAAAAGGGAAAGTGAATAGTGAATATGGTGGACCTACCCCCTGTAAACTCTGCAGGAGCAGCAGGAGAAAAAACAGCAGAAAAAGACAAGTTTTAGTGGAAAAGAAATTAGGTTATGGAAGAAATGAGGCTACAGAACCGAGACACTCAGAGAAAGCCAAGAGTCACCATCTCCATCCATCCATAGCTTCAGTAGAAACAACTAAAATCTCCTAAAAGAGTTCATATTTTAGAACTCCAGAGTCAGAGTTTGGATTCGAACAGAACTGATGTCAACTGTTGAGAAGACGCTTTTTGGTAGTAGAGAGAGCAAACTCGTTTCCACAAGAACAACCAGGTTTCACCTTCACAATGTTTATTGGTTTCACAGCAACTGAGGGTGTAAAAAACCTGGTGAATTATTTTTAACCCCAGCAGTGTCTGGTGGTCAGAGGCACTTACTTCTCAAGCAAAGCCAGCGCAGTGGCTGGGTTCACTCTCAGGTACTTTGAGTTTGGCTGACCATAGTCGGCCAGGTAAGTGGACCAATCCCATACCATGAACAGGTCCAGGAGCTGCAGAGAGAAAACACAGCTTCAAGTTTAGAACAGCAGCCGGAGATTTATTATGTTTATGATGATTTTCATAAAGCTCTTTATGAAAACATCTTTCTCTAACATTTTAGTGTCCATTAACTGCATACGTAATTCTTATTTAGTAGATAAAATCCAAAAATGGAATTTTGGAGACTTGACGCTGGCATTAATTGGCCAAATTAGTATTTGATTGCATTATTTTTTGATAGCCTTGTAGTCTTATAATGCAGGTTTCTGTGTTTTGCCAGGTTTTCTGCAGATTAGGAACTAATCTGCATTAAGCCGACATGCAGGTGATACATGTTGCGTGAACGGAGTCATGTCAAGTAAGCAGGAGGTCCTGGATAGTTGGTCTGATGGTGATCTGAGTGGAGCTGAAATTGATACCTTCGAACAAATTCTGAACTCTTCAAAAAAAAAAGGTCAGAATTTTACAACTTTCATTTCTTTCACAGACAATTCTGATACTGCTTCTGATATTTCTGACTATTTGTTTGCTGGTAGGAAAAAACTGAAACATTTTGTGACTGATAGACACTTTAGTGGATGCCTTGAGAACCACATAACTTGGTGGGATGAAGGTCTGTTGAACTGTGATTCGGTTCAGAGGATCAGGTTATGTGATGTTGGTATATAAATCTACATGATCTTCTGCTCTCCCCACTGACCTGAGGTTAATCTGATGGAGACGGCACACCCCCACCCCTTAACAGTGTATGGTAACGTCACAAGGTGAAACAGCTGGATGTGTGGGTCTTACTGAAAGAGCAGCTTAGTGATAATAGCGTTATTCATCTGGCTGAGAGGCCGACACTTAGAGAGGCTCAGCAAAAGCCCATTCTTCTCACCTGAGCTCAGAGCAGGAATTAGGAACTCAAAGAATCTTTTAGCAATAAATCGTTAGATAAGAAGCTGTTGTAACTCCTGAAAGATAATTCCAGTTTAGATTGTTGAAAATCATTACAATTAATAGGATACTACTCGTTCTATCACTTATGAAAACTTAGCCAAGTTTATTGAGCATTTAAGAGAAATTAGTGATATTCCAGACACACTAATGGAAACCTAGAAGTATTAAAACTGTTTACACTCATAACAAAGAATGATTTTTGCAACTATTATTTGTTTCCACATTAGAAATAACATGATTATTTATTTATTTCTGTTATTTCGGTCCCTATCAGTCTCGGAGAGAGGGTTTGGCCCAGTCCTCACGTTCAGCTGGGAGAATCTTTGAAGAGTCACACATGCAGCTTGTTTTAAGTCCCTCATTTCATCTCAATCACTCTTTATGAATTAATGCTGTAAAACTGATGCATGTTCATTTCTAACAGAATTCAGGATTAGCCTGTGAGACTAGAAGCAAACCAGACTTTTACCAGTGAGACAGAGAGGCTTTCTACTCAGAACCGGGTCTCTGCCCAGGCCTAGTGGTAACAGCCGGCTTTTTAGCCAGGCTTGTGGTTAAAAGGCCAGGCAGTCTGACTGTTTACCTGTCGTAAATCGATGAAGGCTAGCTGGAGTGTGTCACCTTGAAAGTCGGGCACTGGCTCTGAACTGGCAAACACTGGAAGAAACACAAACACAGTCTGATATTAACAATTTTATGTTAATTTCTTGGGACTTTTGACTTATTTTTTTCCAGAGAAATGGCTTAAATAATTAAAATGTCTTTAGCCGGTGTCAACAGACAAAGTAATGCAAAGAATTTTTTTTTCTAAAAAAATCTGATCAGTATGATACAAAAATATAACTATAATACATTATCATATTGCTATGTAACATTTGATTAAAATACATAGTTAGACAACTATACTATGCACTCAGCTTTCAATCCATATCAACACATAAATATAGCACTTTATGTTAAAACTACAAACATTTTAAAACCTTAGTTGTGACATTAGTTGTGAAAAACAATGTTGAAAAAACAAAATTTTAAATTGCAGTTACATCAAATAAGAAATGTAATTAAAATCACACATGAATAAGTTTGTTCATGCGATAAGTAATTAACCAAGGCAGCAATTGATGTAAACATTAACATCAGATAGATTCAGAATTCAGTCAAGGTACTGGAGCTCAGTCTCTATCAGCCAATCAGAGGAGACATCAGCATTTTATTCAGGGATTGGAGAGGTAAGCCCCATCCCCTTGGGAGCAGCTACATAATAGGCATTTTTGGGAAATTGTAGTTTGGCTTTTTGCAGAAGAGCTATGGATTCAACATGTTAGAATGACACAACAGTAACTGTGTGATACTGTGGAACAAGCTGCACATTGTCAGAAAAAAACCCATCAACCTCCTACTACGTCTTGTAGTTTTCTTCACCAGTAGTGACATCCAGCTGTTGATCACAGTGATTCAAGTGATGCTAAGAATAAGTGTTACGATATGGCTGAAAAACCACTTCATTTTAGCACGGAACGCCCCAGTGCTGTTTTTCCATTGTCTTTTCCAGGGGTGAGGGTTTAGGGGTTTTAAGCTAATTTATTTTTGTAATTTCAATTACAAAAATAATTTTAAGGTAAATGGAACCGCAGCTACTGTTACAGATAGAACTAACTAAGAAAAACATTACCTTTCTTTATACTTACATTCACATTGCATGACATCCAGGTTGAACTGCTGTATGGCTCCCATACTGATTTGCTTGAGTTCTGTATCCAGAAGCATCTGCATGAGCGACGTGGACAGATGCTTACAAGCTGACATGCACGCTGTCTGGGCCACTTTCCCCTACAGAGAAGAGAAATTGGGGATGGGGTGGTAATAACATAAAGCATGAAGCACGTCAGGAAAGAAAGGAAGATGACAAGGGTGAAAGAAGTGAAGAAAATGAAAGTGTGGAAACAGGTCAGTGTTGAACATTAATAAAAGGAATGAATTGGAGGAAGGGATTGGATATGAGAAAAGGAGGACAAAACACAAATGAGGAAAATGGTCAATGAACATATGTGGGGTCGGCTTTTCTTAAACCAAACCGTCTGGATCAACAGTAAATGTAAATGTAGTGAAGGAACTCAGATGTGAACCAGTCAGAGCAGATCCTGTTTTCTACAAGCCCAAGTACCCGAGCAGGCTGGAACTTCTGGGTTGTGAAGAGTAAGTTTTCTTTCTTTCTGTTAACATGTGGTTTACTATATTTGGGGAACTTTGAACTTGGCAATGTTGTTTTTTTTACTTGAAATAAGAACAGCTCTACCAGGCGTATAACAACTCAGAGAAGAGAGAGAAGACAAAGTAACTTCAGCAACTTCTAGACAAACTTTAGATACTTTCTGCACAAATGCTGCAATATTTCCCAAAAACAGTTACAGTAGCTCTCTTATTTTAAAAAGGATTTATTCTTTTATTATTTTTCATTTAATTTGTTCCACTTCAATGCTAGTTTTCTTTTATATCTTTCTGGCTCTGGTTTACCTTTTAAAACATTGGAGAAATTTTAACTTCCTTTTCTTTATATCCAAAACAACGACTGATCTTGTTATTAATGTTTGAGTTTTTTCACATAAAATTTTTCATTTAATGTGAAAAATGTCTTATCGTTATAAGAATTCTGATTTATTAATTAATAATGTTTTAAATTCCCTAAAACGTTCCACATGATTGTTAGTTTTACTATTTTCCCCTCAGTTTTACTATTTTCCCCTGGTGTCCTAAAGAAGCATATTACTAATGGGAATGTTTTTCAGCAGCAGTATTTATGTTTGTAGTGCTCTGATTGTTATGGAGTCACAGCCATACAGTTACCTGGAAAAAGTACTAATAAATAGTTCTCACTGTCACTGTTATGGTTATCACAATAGTAATAGAAAAAATTGTGATAAAACTTGAAGTCCACATTGCCCACTCCTAAGAACACATGGCAGGTTAATCACCTGTGCTGGTGTTGTTGCACTTTAAGGCATTTTGGAGTATACAAATACATTTATTTTGCCTTATGCTTAAAATAAAAACCTTATGTGGTATTTATCTTAAATATTAGAACAGTAATGTACTCAAGTAATGTCTCTCAAATGTCTGCTTCATTAAATTCTGTCAACAAATATTTTGGTGCAACCCAGAAGTTCATTAGCCTTCATAACTGGCTCCAGACCAAAGCAGACTGTCAGTTCAATGCTTGAAGAAATGCAGAATGAACACTAAGCAAAAACTGAGGTATTGTCAAACATCATTTAGCTTCGACCATCTCTCAGTCCCCTCTGATACACATCATGGTGCTGAGCCATGCAATCTGATAGGAAACATTCAACTTGACAGACATAAATTAAAACCAGGAACAAACACATGCAACCAGGAAAATGGAGCAAACAAAACTGCAACTGGGAATAGTTGGTTTTATGCGGTTCCAAAGTCAATTTTAAAGAGACCATAGTATTGCTGTACTCTATTTACAAAATCTCTTAACTACAAAAATGTGTTCATTTTAGCATCTGGAAGCACATAGAACAGAAAATAACCAAAATATTTTAAGAACTCTCTTAGGGGCTTATATCAGCTTTATTGCACATCCACTGATTCTCTTTTATTCAACATCATACATCAGTGGTCCCCAAACTACGGCCCGGGGGCCCGCCTCCACATTTGGTCCGGCCCCATGAACAATACCAGAGAGTAGGGATGTGCCGATCAGGTTTTTTTTCTGCCTATACCGATACCGATCACCCCTGAAGGCCGATCCCCGATACCAATCCCCGATACCGATCACATAGTTATGATTTATTTTTTATCAGAAACACTACCGTTACATTATTTGAAAAATGGAACCATGAATTCACTCTAATTTAGACAAAAACTTGTTTTTAATAACTTTTTCCAAGAAGATAACTAAACAAAACAGGCATTGTACAAATTGAACTGCTATCAATAATACTATCTTAAACAGACTGATAACATATGAAGGTTGTGAAGAGGCTAAATAATGCAAAGAGCTAAAATATAACCTTTCAACATTGCTAAAAAAATTCAAGTATAAAACTTAACATTCAAAGGCAAAAACAGGATCCATTACAATAAACAATCCAGAGTTACTGAATGAAACTCTGTTCCTGTTAGCATAGTGGCTAGATGGTTACTGCTAGTTCTGATTGGCTGTTTCTGACTGAGCAGAGTAATTATGCAGAACAAGGAGCTTTGGTGTGAGAGTCACTAACAGGTGGAGCAGAAGCGGCTCCGTCTGTCAAAAATGTTGAACAGTAGCGGAGCGGCGGTTCAACAGCAGAACCAGCG
>CAEGAF010094614.1:0-38356 GCA_903067075.1 Micropoecilia bifurca | reverse complement strand
ATGCAGAAAGGCCGGGGCCGGGAATCGAACCCAGAACCTTCTTGTTGCAAGGCAACAGCTCTACCAACTGCGCCACTGTGCAGCCTTTGTTGAATAGGTTTTAGATTTATTTTTCAACTGGAGAACAATCTAAAACAGGCAACAAAACAGTTTATCAAAGCATCCCTCAGGGTTAAGGATAAAAAGTGTTTTGAATCAACAAATGATGTGATTCTTTAGTGTTTTAGTGCTATGTATTCAATGCAGAAAGAGACTACAGAGGCCTCAGTGCTTAAAATGTAAAAATATTAACTTTTTTTTTAAAGGAAGTTAGTATGACTTCCTTTATAATAAAGCTACTGACCCTTCAGGTCAAACAGCATGTTTGACCTGAATGGGCCTTATATTCATCCAAATTAAAACTGGAATTATGAACCAGTAATGTCATTTGATTTCAAAAGGAGTGAGAAGCACAACATATTAGATAATTGGAAGAAAATGTTAATAAAGGAAAAACATCATAGTAAATAAGCAAAAAATAACCCAAGAAAAAAATTAGATGATGCTTTTAATTAGAATAACATAATTAATACAACAAGACACATATCAATTTATGTCAGATTGTATCCTGTAATATTTTTCCGAAACTCCCTTCAGTCACATCAGTTAATATCAGAGCAACAATCACTCATCAAATTCAGAATCAACTGTTTTCAAGAAGCATGTTTTGCATTTTCTGGAAGCAAGTTTCTGAAGTGGCGAGTCCGCGCCAGATGGTGGCGATAATGAGCCAATTATTGCCACACGAAGAAAAAGAACAAGATGGCGGCGATGGCGTTTTGACCAAAACATAGTAACGAGCTTTTAAAAGAGGCGAAATACGAGATAAACATCACCTGTTACAATATTTGTATTCTGACCAAGGTAAGTAACAACTTCGTCTGATCATAAGACTTTCAGCGACTATTTATCTCACATTAAGTCGTAAGCATCTCCTCGAGCTACGTGCTCTGCTTCTGGCTGCTCCACTTTAAACAAGGAAATTAACAGCCTGCTGCAGCAAGAGTTGTGGATCACACGGGACACATTCTGGAGGAGTAATTTGTCTGTTTGGTGTGTAGGAAGAGATCCAATCATGACCGAGCAAACCAGTGCCAGTTCGGAGGGGATCGTGGGTCTGGATGAGCCCAAGAAGATGACCAGAGAGGACTGGAGGAAGAAGAAGGAGTTGGAAGAGCAGAGGAAGCTGGGAAATGCTCCAGCTGAGGTGGACGAAGAGGGAAAGTAAGTACATCTGGATGTACACTGATGGGTGACGTGATTGACGTTGATTGTTTCTCTATTATGACAGTTGTCACTGATTATTGGATATTAAATAGCAAGTAAACTCAGAATAAAAAGCAGGGAAATGAGCAAGTTTAAGGGTTCAAGTGATTTTAAAGGACCAAATTGAGAAGACAAGACAAATGGGTCTGAACTAGTCCCTTGTTTAACAATAATTGCTAAGTATTTCAGTCTTGTTTCCAACACTTTTACAGCAATAGTTAAACTTTAAACTGATTTCCTTACAGCTACTGTTGGCGCTCCTCCTAATATTAACAGTGATAAAACTCAAATATCCACAACATTAACTCTCTCATTGACTTGCAACAGGCTTTGAAAACAAATCAGTTTTAATTTGCAAAGGGACTTTGGTTTCTGGCTCTGATTCCTCTACTGTAGTTTTTTTTATGCTTTCTGACTTATTTAGATTTTCTGCCTTGCTTTGGAAAGGGACCTCGGTCGTTTTTAAAGATGCTTTTGGATTCGCTCTGTTGTAATTAACTCTCAGTACTTTTTCTCTCCACCAGGGACATAAACCCTCACATCCCTCAGTACATTTCATCAGTGCCGTGGTACATCGACCCATCCAAGAGACCCACACTAAAGCATCAGCGACCACAGGATGAAAACCAGACGCAGTTCTCAACCATTGGAGAGTGGTACAAAAGAGGAGTGCAGGAGGTGAGCATGAATCAAATACTGTTGTTAATTCGATTTGAACAAATCTAAGCAAGTTAGATTTAATGTATTTATCCATCTTTTTGCTTCACACAGAATATTATCACCACTAAATACCGCAAAGGCGCTTGCGAAAACTGTGGGGCTATGACACACAAGAAGAAGGACTGTATGGAGGTAAAAATAAAAATCAATAAATAAGGGCTTCTTTTGGATTGTTTCCCGCTAAAGTAAAAAAAAAAAAACAACTAAAAATGTCCCCCTCTTTTTTTAAACCATGGTCTAAATGTCATTTGTGTTCCTTCAGCGGCCCAGAAAGGTTGGAGCCAAGTTCACAGGAACCGGGATAGCTCCTGATGAACACTCTCAGGTCCAGCTCGACATGGACTATGACGGAAAGCGGGATCGCTGGAATGGGTATGACCCAGAGGAGCATCAGCGCATTGTGGAGGAGTATGCTAAAGTAGATTTGGTAAGGAGTACATGAGTAAATAAAGCTTCTTTTTTTATGTGAGCTTACTTCTGCTTTTGAGAGAAAGGAGATACTTTGTTTGCCTTGTAAACTTTAAACATTTATATACCTTCATACACCTTCATACCTTCATTTCACTTGTCTGTTGTGGTAAACTTTGTTTCTTTCAACAGCAACAAGGCACCAGATTCTGTCAAATCTGACATATGTGGTCAGATTGGACCACATCTGTCAAATCTAGTTTATTCTAGATTTGTTTGAAGACATATGTCTTTTAACAGAAGACATGTTGTCATTTGTCACATTATAAGTTTGCTGTTATCCAACAGCAAATGAATTCCCCCCTCCCCCCCCCTCTGTGGTTTTCACAATTGTTTATTTTTTTGTTTCGTTTTTTTTTTTTGTGCTGTTAGGCTAAGCGGACGTTGAAGGCCCAGAAACTTCAGGATGAGTTGGCTTCTGGGAAATTAGACCAAACCGTAAGTGATCTGTCAGTTGACAGACAATTTTTTTGTTTTGTTTTTCTTTTTTTCGTTAATCATGAAGCTTTTCAAACGGGCATCATGTTCCCTGCACAGGAACGAGAATATGACAGCGAAGACGAGGATGAGGACAAATATGCAGACGACATCGACATGCCAGGTCAGAACTTTGACTCGAAGAGACGCATCACCGTGAGGAACCTGCGCATCCGAGAGGACACGGCTAAAGTAAGGGCCAGAGGAGCTAAAAGTGATGAGATGAAGACTCGAGATGAGACATCTGTTTGCTTCTAATGCCCACCGTTGAAGAAATGGGGCAATAAAGATACAGGTTCAGGTCTGTGACGAACTCAGGATTTTGATCAGCTGAACTTTGCGTTTCTGTCTCGCAGTACTTGAGAAATCTGGATCCAAATTCAGCGTATTACGATCCGAAGACTCGAGCTATGAGAGAGAATCCGTACTCCAACACCGGCATGAATCCTGATGAGTAAGTTGTTAGTTTCTATTTCCTGACTACCTTTCACAAGCTTATGCTAAAACAGTTTCAAACTGCTCTGTCCTGCAGGGTGGGCTACGCTGGAGACAACTTTGCTCGCTACTCTGGAGACACAATCTCCATGGCTCAAACGCAGCGTGAGTTTTCACTCTGAACACCTTTTAAACTAGACGGCTGTAAAACGTTTGATGACCAATCTATTCCTCAATCTACGCGGGCGGCTTCAGATGAAGGCCGGTTGTGATTCACAGCTGGAGAGTTTCCGGTCACTTTGAGGAAACATGCTTCATGTTTTCTGATTCCTGTAAGGATTGTTGCTCTGTTGCGACAGTGTTTGCTTGGGAGGCGTACGAGAGAGGCTCCGAGGTCCATCTTCAGGCTGACCCCACCAAGCTGGAGCTGCTCCATCGCTCCTTCAAGGTCAAAAAGGAGGACTTTAAAGAGACACAGAGAGAGGGCATCCTGGAGAAGGTACGCTTAGTTCTCAGAATGTTTTTTAGCTTCTGTTTTTCTGTACAAATGAAGCTGAAGTTCACTTTAAAGGTCCGTGTGGTTTAGCAGGCATACAATACATGAATGAGGCTACAGTCCCCAGAGCTGCCGTCCAATCTAGTGCATGTCTTCTGTTCTTCTTGTGAAGCTACTCACCAAAAAGAATACCACTAGTGCCACAAATTTTCAAAGCAAATAAAATTAAAAAAAAGCAACAACCTTGAAATGGTATTTAATTTATACATGGATTTACTTTAAAATGTGTAAACTAAAATTAAAATGTCACTTTTTCGTTTTTTCGCTGGCTCGTTAGTACGGAGGTCAGGAGCACTTGGACGCACCGCCGCGGGAGCTGCTCTTGGCGCAGACTGAGGACTACGTGGAGTATTCTCGCCACGGCGCCGTGCTGAAGGGACTGGAGAAGGCCGTCGCCCGCTCCAAATACGAGGAGGACGTCCTCATCAACAACCACACCGTGAGGACGATGGACAGCTGGCTGCTTTTAAAGCTGTGCTGCTTTTTTTTTTGTCGTTTTTTTATTACATTGTTTTTCAATATTTTTATTTTGTATAGTGTATATGGGGTTCTTACTGGAAGGATGGCTGCTGGGGATACAAGTGTTGCCACTCACTGGTCAAACAGAGTTACTGCACGGGACAAACAGGAATTCAAACGGTAACTATTGGTGCAATAAACTTGTTTCATTTCAGAAATTCACCAATACATGTGCTTTTCTTTTGTGTAAATGTGTGTAAAGCCTGTTACTGATGAGTCTTATACACCCGGGTTTTTTTTTTTCTGTTTTTAAACAGCAAGGTACTTCTGACTGCGTTCCATTTGAAGATGGAATCCAGGAGCCCCAAGAAGAAGAAGAGCCAAAGTCTTTACTGGAAGTAAGGGCCTAAACAGATTTAAGATATAGCATTGGTGATGGCATACATATAGTCACTCATTCTGCGTCGTGCTCGACTTTTCCTTCTAACGCCAAAGTTATTTATTTATTACCAGATTCATCAAGAGAAGTTGAAGGAGAAGAAGAAGAAAAAGAAGAACAAAAAGAACAAGAAGCACAGCTCAGACAGCAGCGACTCAGAGGATGAAGAAAAGAAGAAGGAGAAGCTGAAGAAGGTTTGTTGTTGGTGAAAGGGTTTTGGTGTTTGTGGTTTGGCCTTTTTCTTTTTTATCTGTGACTAAGCTCAGCTCCTCAAATGTCCCCCAGGCCCTGGAAGCGGAGGACAAGCGAGTGAAGCACATTGACGTGTTGATGCAGATGGATGAGAGGAAGAGGCCCTACTACAGCCTGCAGGAAGTGAAGGCGCCGACTGAGGAGGAGATGGAGGCGTTCCGCATGAAACGCAGCCGGCCAGATGACCCCATGGCTTCCTTCCTGGGACAATGACTTTCTCCTAATCCCTGTTGATTATTCCAACTGTTCTGGAAGGACTTCAGCACAGTTGGATCCTAAATGCTTAAGAAGCCCTGTACAGTATTTGACAGCTTTTATCCCTATGCTTTTCTTACAATTTTATTTTTCGCCCAGTGGTTATTTGTTTTCAAGCCCTCTTGTTTTTTTTTTTCTTTCACTTAATAATTGAGTCACTTTTCTGGACTTTACAACAAATTGGATAATTTTGTTTCACAGCAATAATCTCTGCATTTCATTATAAAGAGTTTTTTTTCCTGAATCTGTGTTGTCTGGAGACATTGCATTCTGCTTATGTTCAACTTCCAAAAAAATTTAGTTTATAAAAAGGAATTAAATGAACTGGATTATGTGGATTTGTCTATTGCACTTGAAGTGTTTTCATTTTGATTTTGATGGTTTTAGAAAAAGCAGTTTGTCTAAATCATCTAGAGGTGCATTACAACATGCACAGTATAAGAATATTACACTTGTACTGATATGTCAGATCTTCTCTTATGTGGTTTTGTTACGACGATTTTCTAAGTTAAAGTAAAATAACTAATATTTAGCAGTTCAGGATGTAATAAAATATTGTCTTTTGAAGCTTCTGAAATAATCCTAATCTAACTACAGATGTTTAAAAATGCTGAATAGCTGTCACATTGTCTTTATTAATCTAAAATTAAGCCCAAATAAAAACAAAGTGCGCTCCATGGTTCAGCAGGCTCTAAAGCAGGTGTGGATGATTCCAGCCCATCTGTGCTGGTTTCAGATGTTTCCCTTCTTGGATGCACCTGAATCCAATTAATTGGTCATTAAATTAAAATGGTGATGGGTGGAGGAGATCCCTGATGGATTATTGTCCTGTTTCACAATCCAGTTTTATCAAATCGTTTATCTCTGGCAAGATTTGACTTTTATGTTATACAGATGAGTTCAAGGTAATCTTGATTAATGGATTTTCCCTGGTAAAGGCTGTACTTCAGATTTCACTGTAAGCTCTCCTGGTTTTGGTTTGTTTAAAGAATGAAATTTGTTGACTGTTTTAGTGTCTTTGGAAACTTAACATCAGAACATTTTTTTTATAATGACCCAACCTATAAAAAACAGGAATAAAACAGTGTATCATTTGTTTCTGAAAATGAAACTGATTTTCACTTTACTATATTCCAGTATGTGTTTAAAACCAATTCTTGGTGGATTTTCAGGTACTCCTGGGATTCAGTGATGTCTGGGGTTGATTTCCCTACAGACTGTTTTCCCGTTTTTCCCAGGATTTCTATGAATTCATCTTTCCAACTACACACAACACACTTTGTCGTCACTGACGTTCTTTTCAGTGTACGCTTCATTCTTCTTCCTGCAGGCATGCTGCTAATTTGAAGATCTGACACATTCCAGTTTTGAATGTGTCAGAATCCCAAAACCTCTTTGTGTTATTTATTTATACTGTTTTTGCTCCTGGACTTTTGGGACAGCAGTGACGTACATCTTTGAGTTCAAACGTACAACCCTTCAGCATTTAGTACGTACCTTGCTGCACCAACTGAAGGTCATTTCCAGGATATTGAGGGTTTCTGGTAACTTCAGGAATCAAGCGGCAGGCATCTTTATCTTATTTGATTGCATCTGTTAAAGCCATTGGTTGATATGATCAGCAGTGCCTGCAACCACATCCGATTTGCAGATGTTTGTTTTTATGACAGTTAAATAATCTTGAGGCTGCTGTTGTCATTGAAAATGGCAACTGCACATAATTTCCATGTGACATTAGTTTTTACCCAATTAAACTGTTTTGTGTGTTTATGAAGCAAGCTATTTTTTTTTAATTTTTGCAATTAAACTTTATCTTCAGTGGAGGTTGAACAATTTTAGGATCACCAAGATGAAGGACCATCTAAATGTAAATGCAATATAATTAAATTATGGAGCTCATAGCCCTGCAGAACTCCAGACTCTTCCTTCCCCAGACTCTTAAAAAGTTTTATTTATTTCTTGTTCTTTCATGAGATAAACCCTTGTTCTGCGGACCCTCTTGTTCAGTTAGCATTGCATAGACAATTTTCTCATAGTGAGAGTTGGTGAGCCAGAGTTGTCATTGCTGTTGCAGTCTAATCCTTGTGATTATCCTTGTGAGCTGTCTTGAATTGAATGACATCATGCCGGAAGTATTTTCTGGGCCCAGCTGTTGCATAAACAGGGTGGATGTTTTGGACTCTGGTTCTCTGGGTTGAGCTGCTCTCTGCAGAGCTTCTCTTGAAGAAGATAAAGTCTCTAGCTCACTGAACATTCATGAAGGATCACTGCTGAACCTTAAAAGAAAGGAGAGGCAGAGCTGAATAATGACCCGAGGACATGATTTCTCAAGTGGTAAGTCGCTTCTTTGCCTTTATAGAACTTCTTACATGCTCCATTTGTTAAACATGTTGGAAACAAAAGTTGACTTCTACTTAGCCTTTAAATAATAGACTTAGAGTTTTCCTCAAAAGGACTGGGTGAAACGTTAAAAGCAACCACACCTTTTAAGTGAATGTTTTATTGCTTTGAATAGGTGTCCATGCATAGGTTATGTTATTGCTTTCTTCTCCAGGAACATCTTGTTATTTCCATGTTTTTTCCTCGCCCTCAAAACCCAAATCAAATTTAATGGCTCTTATGATTCCTGTCCCTCATCTTGTTGTGCCTCTGCAGTGCCCATTATGCTCCAGATGTGTGTGATCATCTGTTTGCTCTCAGCCATCGTCTCTCAGTCAACAAATTCCTCATCAAAGAGAGGTCGTAATTTCCCCATCCACTCCTCTCAGCTGGTCTGCAGTCTGCCTGGCCCACCAGGACCCCCGGGATTCCCAGGAGCTCCTGGACCCCCAGGGTCCATGGGTCCTATGGGTTCGCCTGGGTTAGATGGTCCAGATGGAAAAGATGGAGAAAAGGGAGAAAAGGGAAGCGGAGGTACTTTTTGTATATCTGTGCTAATCTTTTACAGTTAGTCAACTCAAAATTATAAGAATAATTCAGTGAAGTGTTTACTACATCTTGATTCAGCAAGTCTCAGAAATTTGATATGTATATGCACCCTAACTAATATTTGGTTTAATATCTCTTAGCGAGTCTCACTTCAACCACAATTTTTGGGGTCATCAACAAGCTTGGGTAACACTTTATTTGAAGGGGGGTGAATAAATCATGACACTTTCATAAACATGTCATAACACCTGTCATGAACATGAATAAGCCTTTATGAATATTTATGACTGTTGTCATAGAGCATCATTCGGTAAATTATGACACTTTTAATACAAAGTTGACATTGTTCAAAATGTCTTTGTTATGACAACTTGACATTAACCAAGAAATCATTACTGTTTAAACTTTACCCTTAATAACAAAAGTTATTTTAAAGTGCAATCAGTAAGACTTTTATAACAAATTTATATCAGTAATGATTTCTTGGTTAATTAGTGATGGTGTATCTCATAAAATCCCAATGAATCATGTTGAAGTGTTTGACTTGTGTGGTTGTACTGTGACAGATGAAAGGATTATAGGGAATTGGAGCATTTCTATAAAGTTCTGTAATTAAGAATAAATGTTAGTCGAGAATTGAAAGGGGGAAACTTAAACTTTGAGGGTTTTGGAAACCCAATCAAATCAGAAACAAAACTCAGATTTGCATAAATTTGTCCCTTTGTGTCCTTTCCAGTCCTAGTGGACCTTGCATTGTTATGTTACTCTATTTTTTTTTTTGTGTGTGTGTGTGTCTGTCGTCAGGTGATCCAGGTAGACCTGGGAACCCTGGGAAGCCCGGGGTGAAAGGCCGTGAAGGTGTTATTGGTAAAGCAGGACCTCGGGGAGCAAAGGGGCTGCGTGGATCGCCAGGTGTGGCTGGAAAACAAGGGAAGAAAGGGGAGCTGGGTGACAGGGGCCAGCAAGGACCTCCTGGTGGTTGTAACTGTGGCACTGCGGCTCGATCAGCCTTTTCTGTGGCTGTAACAAAGAGTTATCCTAAAGAACGAATGCCGATCAATTTCAGCCGGATCTTGCTTAATGAAGGGAATCACTACAATGCCAGCAGCGGGAAGTTTGTCTGTCAGATCCCTGGAGTTTATTATTTCACCTATGATATAACACTGGCCAATAAGCACTTGGCTATAGGTCTGGTGCATAACGGTCAGTACAAGATCAAGACCTTTGATGCCAACACAGGGAATCATGATGTGGCATCTGGCTCCACTGTCCTCCACCTGAAGCAGTCAGATCAGGTGTGGCTGCAGATCTTCTACTCAGAGCAGAATGGACTCTTCTTTGACCCCTTCTGGACAGACAGCACCTTCAATGGGTTTCTCATTTATGCTGATCAGGAGTTTCTCAATGAGGCGGATAAAAAGGCAAATAGTGAGGATGACAGTTGACATTATTATCCTGAATGTATCCCGTTATCTGATTTATTACAGGTCAAATCCGAGCAATGCAATCTGGACTTGTTGAAAACGTGTTGACACAAGGGGGCGCAAAAGTAAGGAAAATATATCATGAAAAAGACTGGAACTAAAAAAGTTTTGTGACTGCAGTAGTAATGTGTCCAACTTGCTTTAAATATTTACCAGCGGTGTCTGGGCGGATTGATCACTTTTGTTTTGCTCTTATGGAAGAAGCTTCTGTAATTAGTCAATTTCAATTTTTCCAGAACTGTGCATTCTTGATGGTTAGTCAAGAATGCACTAACCATTATTGAAATAAAACCATTTTGGTTAACCATTGTGGTTAACCATATTTCATAAAAATATATTTTTATTTCAATAAAAATAAAAATATTTTAAAAAGATCAACGCTTGAAATATAAGAAAGCTGAAGTTTAGTTTATGAATAAAATCCAAAATATTTATAATAAAGTTTCATGTAGGTTAGTGAGTTTAATACTTAATACTTTCTGAAATATATAATTAATTAATTACTTGTTTATTATTTATTTTATTTTATCTTATTTTATTTTAAGGAGTCATTACATATTCATCTTTTTATTTTTTTATATTTATTTCTTGAGCTAGTGCACTTTTAGGACCTCTTTCTTGAAGCGCAGTGAGCATAATAAAAATAATCTACAATTTTACCTTTAACTTCAACTAAATTGATTATTTTGAGAATTCATTATGCATTTAATATGTTTTAATATAATTTTGTGTTTTTTGGATACTTGTCAGTTTTATTGAAGTCATCACACATTTACATTTGCGTAGCTATCATTTTATTGGATTGTAGCAAATGTTGCTAGTTGTAGTTTTTACACTGACCTGGTAAAAACTACAACTCCCATGCTTATGTGTAGGAGGGACCACGCGTGCGGCGCACGAGCCCAGCAGCAGCAGCTGGCGCAGCCGAAGAGGCTACTTTGTTAGAGCCGAGGCACCGGAGAGAAAACGGCGGAGCTGATTGTGGCTGGAAAAAAGTGTGAACTGTTGGGGGGAAAAGTGGTTAAACCGAACGGCCTTCGGTGGGATTTTTCTCGGTGGCGGCTGTTTGATGAGCTCTCCAGCGCATTTGAAGTTTTCGTTTTCGGCGTCAGAGAGAGGTCTTTATAAAAGTTGAGCCGCGGAGGAGTTCTCTCATTCAGGATGTCGGACTGAGACAAAGAGGGTCTGGGGGGCATTCCCGACGGAGCGGTGAGTGGCACATGTAATAACCACTGCTGGGAAAAGTTAGCTATATTATTGTTTTAAAGGAAAAGCGACGTTAGTTTGAGATGGAGCGTCAGTTTTTAGTGTTCATGTTGTTTTTGTTTCAAACGAGTGGAGAATATCGGAGCTCGGTGGGCATGTTAGTCCCCGTCATGGTGATGTTTTAGTGACTAATTTGTTGAATTTCTTACTTATTTTCTGACGTGTATAAGGACTTGCCAAAAGACAAATATCCGAAAGATTTTGTGAAAAATGTGACCTGCAGCGTGGCGTAGCGGGCATTTAAATGAGCCATTTAAATTCCCGAGCAGAAAGGATGGCCTGTGTTAGCAAACGGATTACTCCTGTTTAATTAGCGACAACGTTGTCCAAGCTGAGGTATTTTCACAAACACATACAATTAACACATTTAATCACATGTCCGGGCAAATTAACCATTGATTATTCTGTAATTAAAACATTTACAGAGGAACTTCAACTTGTCCTTCTGTCAAGTGTAATTCGTGTAAAGCTCCATTAAAGCTGTAAATGTTAAAGCCATAGTCACATAAATGTGCTCTTTGAGGTTTCTTAAATATGTCCCGTTTGGGAAACATCCGTCTCAGCAGGTAAGACTTGATTGTGGACGCCTCCTCTGAATGGGAAGGATGGAGAGGGAGCTGCAGTGGTGGAAAGGACAGCTAGCTTCAGACATCCATCAATCCTTACGCATTAAGGTGAGTTAGCCTCTACAATTTATTTGTTGGTCAAACTGTCAAAAAGGTGTCATCAGGAAGAGCAGGCAAGGACATCTCAGATGATTTAAAATAATGTATGTAAGTTTTAAATTTTAGAGGGTTAAGCAATTTATCTAAAATTCTATTGTAAGTAAAGTCTCTCAATTCAAATAGAAATCTGTGAAAAGTTGTGATTGGAATGAAGATATAAGAAATTTGCTTAACCTTTACAGTATTTAAGGTATTGCCATGAAACATTCAGAGAATATTTGATTAATTGACTGGAATATAGTTTTAACATTAAAAATTAAAAACAGCAGTGGAGAACATTGTGGATTGACAGACCTTGTGGTAAAATCTTGAAATAAAGCTAAAATCTCTGTAAATATTTTGAAAATAAAGGATCTTGACATTTTCTAATGTGTTTGGAAAAAGAGTAAAAAATTCACTTGCAGTTCTTCTCGTTTGACGTGGCCTGTTGATTTTTGGTTCAAAATTAGCTGAGATTATTCAGACTAACCATATCCTATGAAGAAAAAGGAGGGAACTGAAAAACAGAAATAAGAAACTGAATTCTATATTCTATAATTACTCCCTTTTAGCTTGAAGTAAGGAAGTTTTTTTTGTTACGTGTGTGGACAGCTTTGATTTTATAGAATGATTTAGAAAAGTTCTCATACAAATATTTCAAAATGTGGTTTTCTCTCATCCACAACAAAAACGAAGGGAAGCTTTGCTGTGTTATGAATGTAGAAACATTTTCAAAAGAGTTGCATGGGGGGAATAAAATCATCTGAAAAATCAATAAAATTGCTTTTCAACTAACACCAAGATTTTTTTTTGTCCAAGGACATTTCCAAAATCACTATAACAACTTGTTTAAACATATCTGAAGTCTTTGATAAATCATTTCCACTTCAAAGGGATTAGAATAAATGAAGTAATATAACCTCATATAAATTCATATTTTCTCACTTGAATAGTATCTCAGAAGACTTTTATTTTGCTCTTTTTTTAAGTAAACAATATGATGCATATTTGGGTATGTTCTTGCATTGTATTGCGTGTCTTCATCTTAAGTGATTGTATTGTTGGTGTTGGTGTGCTTTTAATTTTTATTTCATTTGTTTAATTCTGTGGCTGTACAGCACATTTGTCAGTGGTACTGTTTTAAAGTGCTATATAAATAAACTTGGCTTGGCTGGCTTGGCTTGATGGACTCTGGACATTGTGCAGTCTAATTAAACATGTATTCACATATCAGATCTGACTGTTTTTATCATACAACTGCTTCAAAAGATTATCTAAGTATTTATCTAATAAAAAATACACTCCTGGTCTTCAGGTAAATAAGCATTGGGTTTGTCAGAGCAGAAGTCCTTGCTATGTTGCTAACCGAAATCCAAGGAAAATAAATAATAAAAGATATTCTAAGTATATTTACATTACCATCAGCAATTCTTGAAATGTTGCTTACAATGACAACTAAGAAGGTGTTTTTGAGAGAATGGTGCCGTCATTAGTGTAATCACCTAGCAATTACATACCTGATGTTGGTAAAGCTGTTAGTTTGATGTTGTTGCTTGGGCAACTCTAAACTTTCTGAAAAATAACTGTTGCTGTTGCTTGGCATATTAGGAGCTTTTTAAAAGTGAAATATTACATGTTTTATCAGAGAGTCTCAAAAGGAATGAAGAAGTTGTTGATATTCTTCAAAGTATACATAAAATACAAAAACTATTTATAGCTCTGTTGCCTTTTTAATCTTGAGTTAAATTTACCCGCATTCACAAATTAAGGTTCACTAATTAAGAATGTGTTAATTATCCTCGAGGCATGATCATTCCTCTCCATGTGTGTGTCACTTTAATTGAGACATTTGTGACGTGACTGGTATTTTTCAGCTCAGGACCCCTGTGGTGGTGAAGATACAATGGGATCAGGTGTCTTCATCTGCCTTTAACTGCATTCATGAGTCGAGTGAACTCTGTGGCATTTTGGATTCCTAACCAGATGTTTTTGAGTCACTTTTAGGTAATGTTTGACTCACCTTTCTCAAGCTGGACATTATCTGACTCAGAAAAACCCAGCATGAGAGCGAGAATCTGCACCGATGTGGAAACAGGCTGAACACCCACATTTTTTTCCACTTACTATAATAAGAGGGCATTACTGTCAACCTTAAGCTCGGTTTTGGTTGCCCTCTGTCTACATTTCCGATTGCATCTTAAACAATCATCTCAGTTCGTTATGGTGTACCTTGCAGTACACCTAACTTACCATATCTTTGCTGTAAACTGAGGATTAAGCAAAGCATGACGCATAACTTGTGAACACATCATTACAGAGCAGTTTGGTGTCTTGCTGCTTGTAAATCTGCATGCGTTTCACTCAGCAGTAAGGATTCTCTGTACAGGGATTTTCCCGAGGTACAAATACCTTTTGATTTAGCAATGTATGATGCCTTGAAGCATTGAAGGAGTTGGAGTATTTTCTGAAAGGTTTATCTGTTGATCTCTTTTAGTTTTGGCAATTGAGTCGACGTGTTTTGCTGTTCCACCACATGAGAAAAATCTGATAAAGTAGCATTCATAACCTGTTGGATGTTTTTAGGCCGTGACAGAGGACAGATGGGATGACATTGAACAATTTTCAGCCACAAATAGCACTTGTAAAATGTTTTAAGATTTTAGAGGATATACTGCAAAACAAGTTTGATTATTACTGAAATGATACTCAAGCTACAGTCAATAAAAACACTAATGTTATTCATTTTAAACATTTCCCCAGATCAGTTTTGTTAAAGGAGTTTTATTTAAGTAACAAAGGGATTTTTTTTAGAGTGAATTGTATTTTAACCCTAATAAATGTTAAGGCTATATATTAAAAAAAACACCTCGCGATGAGTAGTGATTGTTGGATATTTTCCTCTCAGAAAATATCCAAAGTGTAGTGAGAGAGAATGGTGGAATCATTATCAGAGCCTCATACGGCGCTCAGATCTCCTGCACGGCACCCGCACCCCCACCGTCTCATCCAGCCTTAACGACGTTTGCTGCAGTGATAATGCCCTGATGTGGGAGATAGCAGTGCTGTGTAGCATGTGGCAAATTATCAGACATGCAAATCAGCAGGCAGCTGTGGAATCCTTAATTACGGTGCGATTCCCCCCACAAAGGCACTTCTCTGCTCCATGCAGACCCCGCCACCGCCACCCCAGCCCTCCAGACTGCAGCAGCCTCCTCCCTCCAACCACTCCATCCCCCTCTGGCCCCCTCCCTCCCTTCCTCCTGCTGCCCTTGCACCCCTAGACAGACAGATGGACCATAGGCAGTGGGAGGGGAGGAGAATTTTGGGAGGATCGGTTGATATGGGAGTTTGAGGCTCTGGGGGCGGTGCTGCTGCTGCTATACATTGATGTGGGGAGGGGGGGGGCGGGCACTGTTTATTTTTGGATTCCATTGAAGTGTCAGTCTGAGCATCACAGGTTTTTTTTTTAGTTGTGCTCAAAATAAGTACTTGACAGTTTGTAACTCTGACCGTGTTGGCAGTTTTGCCCTCGCAGCAAATTCTATTGACTGTAAACATGTTTTCCCGAGAGCTTATCGGAAAACTTGGATCGACGCCAACAAGCAGATATTTTCTATATAGAAAAATCTACCAGCTGTTTCCAGAGCTTTTGTATTTCCAACCCGCAGCATTCATTGGAGTAATTATAGGAAGAAAAGCCACCTTTTAGAATCTAATGGCCCTGCATTTTACAGGCCTCTGCCTTCAATGACCCAGATACAGATGAACCAACCAGGCTGGTTCATGCTGATTTTGCTTAAGGTGTGATAATTACTGTTTAAAACTCAACAAAAGGTTGATGCAGTCATACACCAAAGTTTTGTGCTTTTAGTGTTGATGTATTTAGTAATAAAAAAACATTGATATGCAAATTGCTGGTCAAGGGAGAAAAAAACTGTCTGGATTTTAGATGAATCATTAAGATTAGTCATTGCTGATAATCTGGAGACATATTTTGAATGTTTTACATCACCGGCTTGCTGAGAAATTACAGCTCAATAGCGATAAAAGGAATATTTTTGTCTTTCACTTTTAGCTTTGGTGCTTTTTACGGACCGTGTAGACTCTAATCTACCTGTTGACATTTTCTAATCCAGCCCATTATATCTTGTGCTGGCTTCTATTTCCAACATGTTTGTTTTGAAACCAGAAAATCGCTGCTGTGTAAATGCGTACATGCTGTTCTAAATGTTTTTGGCTTCTGAAGCAAAAACCAGAGCCTTTTTTTTTCGTTCTAGTTTATTTGAAGCTGATTCAGAAAGATACACTCAGCCAATTCCATTCTAATACCCCAGAGTGTCTTCTTTCCACTTTGAAACACATGCAGCTAATTGAACATGAATAGGAGATGTGTTAGGGGTGAAACCTAATCCTATCTGCTGCTGAACTCTGCTGGAGGAAGACCCTCCCCTCCTCAAACTGCACACTTACAAACCCGCGGCTCATTGTTCACAGCCCCCTGCAATGATCCAAATTAGCTTCAGTTTTCTGCAACAACGGTGAATTCAGTAAAACTGAGCTAAGACTGAATCATGCTGAAGAATTTGCTCTCTTAAGTGGAAACACTCTCTATATATCAGTCTTTTCAGGCCACTTGTGAGCAGTTAAACCCATCAACTGGAGATGTGTAGGATCGCTATTATCATGCATACCGTCCTCATTCCCCACATTTCTCCAATGCCGCTTCCTGCCCACCCTGCTCTTATCACCCCCAGTCGTTTTCAGCTGTGCTCATCTTTCTCTTTTCCCTCTCCAGGAGCTGAAGCTGCCCGTCTACCGGGCCCACTCTCCGCAGATCGGCATGCGACGCTACTTTGCAGACTTGTTGGCCATCCTGAGCAATCGGTACCAGCTGTGTCCTACGGCACGGCACCTGGCTGTCTACCTGCTCGACTTGTTCATGGACCACTACGATGTCGCTGTGAAACAGCTTTACATCATCGCCCTCTCATGTCTGCTGCTAGCTAGTAAGTTCAGAAAGGAGAATTAATCTTGCATTTAAAAAATGTTTGGTTTATTTTGGTTTGCGTTTTTGTTTTCTGTCTGAAATAGTCTTCTTTGTTGTCAATGGCTTTTGAATATTATCTTGAAAAGAATCATTTCTTTAAACAAACAACAGCTTCAGGTAGATCACTTTGCCCTAAATCTTCTGTGGTTTCTGCAGCATGGCACAAGATAAAGCACTTCCTGAAAGATGGTTAATTTAAGCAACAGCCTAGAGATTGTGTTCTTTCACCCCAGCTTCACTTGGTAGTCTGAAGTGTGAGTTAAAGAGAAAAATATCCATTTTGATTGAAGGTTGCATGACAACTTTTAAATCTAAATGTGCATTTGGATTGGTAGTTGTTTCCAGGGTGGTTTTAGAGGTGAACCTGCAAGAGGTTTTTGTGGCAAATTATGATTTATTACTGTATAAAAAACTATTGAATGAGCTGAAAATCAAACTCTTCTTAAAGTAGCATTATTTCAGATGAATATAATTTGATTTATTTTTTTTGCCGAAAGTTTCAGTTATCGCTGATTGTTGAATATTTACACTCAGTAAATACTCCACACTATGAGACACAAATATCTACACATAGACCAAGATTATAATTTAATATTAAAGTTAGGTTATGTCATGAATTGATTTATTGTATTTAGACAGGAGCCTAAACATTTTTCTGTTATATACACTACAAGCCAAAAGTTTGGAAGCAAGTTGCATTTAAATTCTTTGAACCAAAACAAAGTCTTGATTGCTAAATTAAGTGTCACTTATCTATCTATACATATATTATCAACACTAATTATTTGGTAGCTCAGTATATATTTTAGCTTCTTCAAATTAACTTTCACTGGTTTAAAGACATGGCATACATGCAACTTTCAAACTATGATTTTCTTTTTTAATTTTTGCACTAAATTTGCGACTCTTGCAAATCTTCTCAACACTAAGCACTTCCTGTCTTCTGTTAACACCTCTGTGATGATCTGCTAATATTAATGCATATCTAATAGCAAATACAGGAAGTATTTAGCTTGTATTGGTGTTGCTTGTAAAACAATTAGCCTGTTGTGTATTTGTATAGAAAATAGAGGTGACCTCATTTACTATGTGGGTCAGATGAGTCTGTTCCACAGCTCTGCAGCAAAACAGGGTTTCACTATTGAAACAGCTATATCAGAGTTGATAGTACTTCAGTTTTTTTGTTTTAGTTTATTTCTTGCAGAGTTAAATAAACTTTGACATTCATTAAGGGATTTCCATTATTTCCAATCCAATATGTTCCACAACATATTTAATTGTGCTAGTCAAAATTGTAAAACAGAGAACATAAAGGTGTTGCTGTAACACCTTCATCATCCTGGTATGTGTTAATGTCCCCCTTGTGGCAGCTTATAGAATAGACCACTGAAAAGATGAAAAAATAAAGCACTTTTAAATAAAATTTTTGTCTCAAAACTCGATATAAAACTGAAAAATCCTTTGTTTGGGAGAGCAGACTCGTAACTTACAACGTTAGATTTTTTTTTTTTTTTTACAATTGTTTTTCTGGCCAAATCTCTTTTCAAGCTAAAATTATTTCTGAACACAAGTGGTTGCCAGTTTGCCTCTTCTGCTGTGAAATCTTGGTGTTCCCTTTTGTTTTGTGCTGAAGCAGGTGTGTTAATCATTCTTCCCCCACTGCTGCACAGTGCAGGTTGCTTGGTGGTTATTACTGTCTCAATGTCTGTCTGGTGATTAGCAGACTGTGAGCTTTTTCATGCATTAATGCAGCCCTTGGCATCATGGATAATTAGACTAATGATGCTGTCAGAATGGGAGTCTGGAAAAGAGCTTGTTCACTTGGGAGGGCTTGGTGTGTGTGTGTGTGTGTGTGTGCGCGCGCGTATGAGAGTCTGTGTGAGTGGATTTGAAACAGACCATCTTCAATCAGGCTCAAGTCTCTGTGGTGAGATGTGAGACTTGAGTTTCTTTTTATTTTTATAATTTAAAAACAATCACATGAGAGGCTAATAATAGATTTTAGAGTTTGTTCACTTAGTCAGGTAAATCAAGTGGCATCCAGACCTGAGTGGAGTTTTGTTTTATGAATCTCAAATAGATTAATCTGATTTCGTATTGAGTCTTCTGATCATGGCTTTAATTTGCCGTGGCTCTGTGTTCTCTTGTGCTCCTCCAGCACTCGGGGGAGTCTCTGTCATGATTGATGAAGGCTTGAAAGGCTGTTTGATTCACAGTTGACTTAGGTTTTTATCTGTCTTGAGGTGCTTTGGAATCTGGCCTAGTTATTGAACAACCTGCCAGGGTCTCACTGCTTCCCTTTGCATGCACAATTGTCTTTCTTTTAACTTCCCTGCCTTCCGCACTTGGTTAATTAATCTATACTTCTTTTGTGCCTCTCAGCAGTCACTGCCTAATCCTGTTACTCTATTGTAAGTGTGTGTTTTTTTTTTGTAGGCCCGTGTGTTTGTATGTTTGTCCAAAGATGAGCTTCTCTTCCTTTTGCAGGAGGTAGACTATGGTCCATTTTTAAAAACCCTTTTAGGACAGAGTGTTATTGACTGTCAGCCACTTATTTAGAGATGCCGCTTAGCTTCAAGAGCCCAATTAATCAGAGAAACCGCAGTCCTGGGCTGATCCTGTCATCCCAGAACCACAAAGTTTCCTTTGTGCTACATTCCGTGAAGTCCTGCAGGGATCACATCAGTCTTGCTGGCAGGTTTGAGTCCACGGAGTAACGGCTTTGCATACTGCAGCTGTTTGTTTCACATAGATGACATCATTAATGCGTGTTGGTCGGCCAGAACAAGAATGTTGTGTTTTCTGTTTTGAGCTTACAACATGTCATTTTCTGTTTATGCCAGATAAATAATCTTGTCTGGATTTATTGTACTTTTAATATGTTTCATTGACTAAACCCGATTAAGTCACTTGTATTATGGGAGTGGGGGGAAAACAACAAGAACAATAAAGAACATCCTGCTGAAATGACTGAGCACATGAGGCTCACTCATGTTGACCACAGCGAGCGAGAGCACGGGCCTCGGAGCCCGGGGGTTGGGACGGGCTGTGTGCTGAGGGGCACCTGCCATATGCTCTCCGAGTCAGGCCTCAAACAAAAGCCAGTCAATGTGAGCCGACCGGCCCGCCAGAGCCTTCCCACAGAGGGGGGAAGGGGAGCACACTCTGAGGCGTGGAGGCTGTTGTGTATGTGTGCATGGAGCAGGGTTCACCATGAGCCAAGCAACTATAAGAGGATGTGGGTCGTCATGACGACTACATGATAAACCTACAGAGAATATTTGAGTTTCCACAACACAAAGAGCTAAATGGCTATTTAAAAGCGGTGTAGTTTTACCTTTCTGCTTCTGGCTCTGCTTCCTCCTCGCTCCTCTCACCTTGTCAGGGTCCAGCATTGAGAGTCAGTCCCAGGACAGGGCGCCCTGTAAAAATAACCCCATAGCCCCCGGGGTGTGGGAGGTGAACGGAGCGGCACTTCAAAGGTAGGATGGCTGCTGATGTTAAGCAGGGTATATGGAGGCAGAGCGGGTGGGAGAGGAGGTGGAACATGTTGGAGCTGAACCACCCAACAGGGCGCCCTGAAATGTAGAATAACAGAGAGATCACTTCTCAAAGCTAAGCTGTTCACATGAAGGGCTCTTGCATTAAAAAAATCTGTATAATAATTCACAGACTGATTAGAAGATAAATACTATGAAGTGTAATCTCTTGATTTAGAATACATTCACATCAGTCCTGTTTAGATAGTTTGCCTAGAAAGTCCGGTTCGTGTGGGAAGGTGTGAATGCGTAATTGAACTCTGATGCGAACCAACATCAAACTATGGTCCGCCTACAAACCTAGGTCTCGGTTCAGTTGAAGTGAACTCTAGTGAGGTTCAAATTCACACGTGAATGCCTAGCAGACCGGAGACTGAAAGCGGGAAGCTGTCTGTTGCGCAGGGCACTCTAGGTAAATACAACAAAAACAAACGTGAGTGTGTATTAGCAGCAGGGCAATTGGCTCAGTCTTTTGCCAAAGACAAAAGAGAAATTCTGCCACTACTAGACTATGGAACAACAAAATTTTTGATTATATTTTGTGAAGAAGGACGTTACGCTCATGTCTCTGGAAGTGTACGTCATTTTTCAGTAGTTCTTGGTTCAGGTGATGGGGTATGCAGGGTTTCCAAAGGGTTTGGATTGTTTCACACACTGCAGTGTGAAAGCAAACCTCATCAACTAAAAATTTAACAAATGTTACAAGTTTAGTCCCACATCGAACCGAGTCTACTGGTCTATCTGGGGTGAAAACACCTAGGAGCTGTCTTGCTATCCTGATTTATAAAGTAGAATAGTAAATGCCGCTGCCAGGTTGGAATCAGGGTGTTCCCGGCTCATTGAATCCCACCCGACACCGTGACACACATATGCATAGAACAGAGGTTTCCGCAATTCTCTATGGTCACCCAAGCATTCAGCTTTTTCGGTCAGAGGTCAGCTTGGGTCTACATTGTTGGAGCCCCCAGGACCAGGGGTGGCAACAAGGAGATTATGTGACGGAGCTGTGACAGACTCACAGTGAAAGATAAAGCAACCAATGAAAATGGTTAAGGAGGAGAAGAAGAAGTGATCCAAGCCCGGTAAAATTGGAAGAAAATCTTAAGAAACAGTTTGTTGGATATTTTAGTATGTCGGAGATATTTATCTTTAACTTCTTCTGCATTAACGAGAAAATAAAAAATAACAACATATTTCTACATCGTGTTCTATCTATGGATGGATGGATGTTCATTTTGGGGGATATATTAACATTGATGCTGTGTCAAAAGTGTTGCCCATTAGTTCTGTGAAAAATGAGAAAGCAAATTGAGATTTTTCCAACTGTCTTCTTTTATAGATGCTACTTCAAATACAACAAAATTTACTGATTCTTTTATCCTTATGTTTGTTTGTATTTGTCTTTTTTAAGCCTAGACACTTTCACACAGGAGCTGTTTGGTTTCCTTCAAATGAACCAGAGTTTGTTTCCTTGGATAGAGTGCTTTGTTTGGTCAGAGCTTGCTTTCAAATCAACCCTGCTGCAATTCACAAACTGCTGGAATGCAAACGGACTTACCGGCAAACCAAAGAGAGGAAGTGAACCAGCTGCAAATATCACATGCACAGGGTAACAAGCTCTCTAACCTCACTTATACCCGGCAGCAGCTTGTGGAAAAAGCAAGTAGATTAGATGATGAAAGTAAAGACAGAAACCTCTGGTCTGCTTGAATCTGCTGTTGCTCTATTGTTTGTTTTTGTTGTAATCAGGCTGACTGAACAAAGCAATTGTTGTCTTCTTCTTCTTCTTCATGCTCCTACCTCAAATGTCTGTTTTGTGTTGGTGATGCCGTCCCAAACAAGTAGCTGCTGCAGCTGGGCAATCTCTTTTTTCCTGGTGCTTTGGTTTTCTATGTGAAAATAGATGGTGTGATTTTTAAAAGATTCTACATTTTCTGGTCTGTTGAGCAGAGTCCAACAGGCTATCTTGGTATTAAAGCACTTTAATTAGCTATTTTGGGATCATTTGACTGTATAAAGTCTCGCCTGTCTGAAAACGCATCTCTCAGGTTTCCCATTAAACTCTTCTCAGTTGCAGCCCATTTCCACCTTGACCTTTCCCCCAAGCAGCCCTCCTGGGACAAGCCTCTGCATCCCGGTCTTACCTTTTCCTAACCCTTAACCTCTGAGCTCTCTCTGTTGACTCACCGTCCTCATCACCTGTAGGTGATGTGACAAGTGATGGATTACTTCTGTTGGCTGCTTATGGCAAATTAGCTTCTAGAGATGGAAAGGACTTGGGTTTTTTGCTGATCACCTGTCTTTTTCTGCTTGCTGGAATGAGATAGGATCAGTTTTCTGCCTGCATTCCAGGTGAGTTGAACTCACAAGAGAAGAATGTACCGTCTCTTCCAGGATTGAAACTGGCAACAGAGAACTCTGGTGGGCTAGGTTTGGTGCTGTAAGGTGATGGAAATAAAACGCACATCACAGTCATTTTTGATATATTGTTAAATGGCATAATACTGGTACTGTTTACTCTTATGTGCACCAAAAAAAGAAATTTGTCTGTGCTGTATCTAGCATATATGTATAATTAGAAATACATTTCTCTGTGATGGTTAAGCTTAATTTGACTCTAGATCAAGGTTATTTAGTTTGATATATGCTAATTAGGGATGCACTGATAAATTGGCCAGACAATTTCCTTAATTTTGGGAAATCAGTGGTCAGCTGATACTTAAATGTGAAGCTGATTGTATACACTGATCATGTCTACCGCAGCAAAGGTTTAAAAGTCAGAGACAGTCCTCTATTGCTCTGTTAGAGAGGCTTGACCAACCAGGTCATGTCTGCACGTTCGCAAACAAAATAATCACCCCACTGATACCAACCTCCAACTTTCTTATTCAGCAACATTTCAGATAAAAAAAAAATTGATATCGGCCAAAAACAGAATCTTCAGGTCATAATTGGCGACTAGCCAGAAAACAGTAATATGTGCTCCTAATGCTAATAGTTTTTCTTTCTTTTTTAAAAGGATCAACTGTTAAATATTTTCAAATGAAAATAACAAAAATAAGAATTATAAGGTGTTAGGATGGTGTAGTGATTCACATTGGCTCCTCACAGCTGGAGCATCTCCGGTTGCAATGCAGAGCATCTCCGGTTGCAATTTCAGACGTGCAATATATCAAATTAATCTTTGAATTTAAATTGCATGTTGTTCTATAAACCAGTCATAACTGTGAGCACAATGAAGGAGACTGGTTGCATGATGTCCCTCGACTTCAAAGAGGCTCGATAGACGGAGGTGCTGGCGGCTTTTTACGGCTGGTTTTTGTGGACATGGCCGTCCAGCGGCAGACGGTGCCCTGAGAATGTGGCAAGTGTGCACTGAGACGTGGAACCAGTCCTGGTGGCTGTAAACAGCTCTGTTTCTGGTGCTTCCTGTTCTGTTGGAGAAACGCCATTACTGCCTCCCTGCTAATTACACTTACTCCCACCTCCCTCCATGTTGGGCTGCAGATCCCCGCCTTCACTCATCCTCCCTCCTGCCCTGTTTAATGATAGGTCGCAACTTTGGTGATAAAACTTACACTGTAGGAAGATGCTCCTCTAGACATGGGGATAAAGGGATCATTGAGGTCTACAGCATGTCAGACAACTGCAGCTCAGTAATGTCAGCAAACACCCCTATTTTCAGTGTTTGGTTGCCATGGTTTTAGATCTGTAGATTAACTCCACAGAGGGTTTTGTTGTTCCCAGCATGAAACACAACTTTTTAATCCTTGCAGACGCATATAAAACCTACTGCCTCTTAAAGCAGCCGTGGCGCTTGAGCAGCTTGCTTCAACATAAGTTGTTTATTTATGTTGGTATAAGTAGCGAGGGTATAGTTTGGCCATTTCTGTGTACGCTTAAGAACGGTAATTGGCTTTTGCAAATCTTAACACCTCTAAGCATTTGACTGTATTATAGTAATCAGCAGCAACCAGAACGTTTACAGTGTTTGTCAGACATTGTGATTCTCTATTAGAAACTCTCTGGAATAGTTGTTGGTGCTAGTAATGTGTTTATAAGAGTGTTTTTGTGTCTTCGTCACATTTTTAATAAAAATTAGAAAATCTTTACATTAATAAAGATAATCCACGTTAATTTGAGAGAAAGTTTTACTTTGATTTTTGAGGATCTACTTAGTTTTGTGTAAAGTCTTGACTGGAAGCTGTGTGTCTTTTGAATACTGAGCTGTATCACAGTAACCTGACACCCTCCTTGCCCTCATTCCTAATTTTTGGAGTGGAGGCCTCTCAGAGCCTTGGATTAAAGGCAGGAACAACCCTCTTCATTGGCCACATGGACCCCTGAGGCCTCGGGGCTGTTGCTATGGAAAAGAGTACGTCTTGAAATTGGGAGGGCGCCGACTAAAGTGACATGGCGCTTATGACTGAGAAGATTTGCAGAAAGTGTTAGATCTTCTCACTGGATAGAAACTAATTCTTTGCCATTCTTTTTTTTTAACCTAAAGGCTGAGGTTTTCCATGATTATTTTACAAATATTTTGTCCAGATGTCCAGACTCCAGATGGAGTCGTACTGCTGTTTATACCCAATCTAGATGTAGCTGCTGATTCTCAGAAAACTAAAGATCAAAGACAGAGTTGTTAGGGTTGTAGTAATACTTTCATCACAATATGTAACCATAATATTGCCACCTCATAATTTTTTAATGTCGTACTGATCTCATAGTAATACTAAATTACTAATAGTCTTTTCTTTATTTCTTGAATTATTTAAAAAAATAAGGCAAAATGTGTGCTCATCTGACATTTTTATAATTTCTTTTGAGACCTGCATTTACTATTGTTTTATTCTGCTTTATCATTTTGTGTTTATTCATTTCAGTGTTTATAATTTTGAGTGATTTTCTTTCCACTGATGCTCAAGAGATTAAAAACCACCATCTAAAAAACTAGTATTTCTGCTCTATTCTTAATACCTAAAAGAAGTGCAGCTAATATCCGTAAATGCCTTTTAGGGATTTGAATAGTATGCGGTTGAATGGACAGTTTTTATTTTTTCGCTGTTCCAGGTAAATTTGAAGAGAAGGAGGACCGGGTCCCTAAGCTGGAGCAGCTGAACTCTCTGGGATTTATGTGCAGCCTAAACCTCGTTCTTAACAAGAGGGATCTGATCAAAATGGAGCTGCTGCTGCTGGAGACCTTCAGCTGGAACCTGTGCATGCCGACGCCCGCACACTTTATCGACTACTACCTCCATGCCGCGGTGCAGGAGGGCGACCTCTACAACGGCTGGCCGCTGTCCTCCATGTCCAAGACTAAAACTTTTATGGACAAATACACTCACTACTTCCTGGAGGTTTCACTGCAGGGTGAGTTCAAGAGGAAAAGGGATTCAATCTCTTAGAGTTAAATTTTTGATTCTTGAAGCTTGATTTAAAAGTTTGATGGCTTTTGTTTTTTTCTTGTAGATCACGCCTTCCTGAATTTTCGACCCTCTCAGGTCGCCGCTGGCTGCGTTGCAGCATCTCGCGTTTGCCTTCAGATTTCCCCAACCTGGACTACTTCTCTCCATCTGCTCACCGGGTATTCCTGGGAACACCTCACCCCATGCATTGAGCTAATGCTGCTGTAAGAGACATACAAACACACACATTAGTAAAATTAAATCAAATACAAGGTAGGGCTTTCAGGCAGGTGTGATAGCATGTTGAGAGAGATTGTTCCTTGTCTTTTGTCATAGGTGTTGATTTAAAATTTGTCTTTGTGTAGCCAGGAGAACATGTCCAGTTGTAGGACAGTGTCAGATTTGCTTTAAAGTTTGATAAAATAAGTTGCACAACTAGTTCTCATCAAGTTGAATAGATTTGTGTAAATACAGGGCACTGCAGAAATGCTCCTAGCCTTTGAAATTTGTCACATTTTGTCACTGATATTTGAATGAGATGGAAATTTCTGTCTGCTCTCTGTAAAATAGCTCAAGCTCAGTCAGATTGGATGGAGAATGTTTTTCAACAGCAGCAGAACACAATGGAGCTTAGATCTGGACTTTGACTGAACCGTTGCAACACATTAAAATACTTTATTCCTAAACTTTCCCATGTAGCTCAGACTGCATGTCTAGGATTTTTGTCCTGCTGGAAGGTGAACTCTGCCCTTTATTGAGGATCCATCAACTCTTTGCTGTCAGTGCTGAAGAAAAACCTCCACATAGCATAATGCTAACTGTGTGTTTTACTATGGGAATGGTGTGTTTAGGGTGGTGTGCTTGTTGGCAAACAATTCAGTTTGGTCTCATCATACCAGAGGTAATTCATCCACATCCTGGTTATTTCCGCCACCTCTCTTGTGGAAAACTTCAAACAAAACTTCTAGATTCTTTCAATGATATTCTTCTCCTTGATTAAGGTTAGATTTTCATAGGTATTAGTTCTCCTGGGCCTCTTGGCTGCTCCTCTGAATAATGCTGCTGTTCCTGCTTGGCCAGTCAGTTTGGGTGAATGGTCAAGGATTTTCTTTCCATATTTAAATATTGAACGAAAATGTGCTTAGTGAAACATTGTGTTGTAACCAAGCTAAACCTGTGTGCTGGTATTTATGACGCTCTTTTTTCACTAAGGTTTTCTATAAACTGAAGTCTTCAGAGAACCTGTTGGATTTATACTGAGATTAAATCACATACTGTTTGCACTAATTGGATGTCATTTGATGTATTAGATTTTATTTATTGTACCAGAGTAAAAGTGGTTGAAATCAAATACACACCACAGTTGAACTCATTCATTCAACCAAGCTATTATACTAAGTTACTGGTTAACAGAGAATTTTAAAATCTATTTTGACATCGAATGTGTGTTGATTTTCTCATCGGCTACTTAGCATAAATTATTCAAACATCGAAGGAATGCATTCATCCATGGATGAGTTTTTTGTGTCAATGTTTTATGGGCTACTGGATGTGTAACATTTCTTGTATCTTTCTAGTTTTCAGATTTTTATTTGGCTGCGTATCATTTTGCATCTGATTCGCTATCATGCACCACTTTGTGTTGCTCTATAAAATAATTAAAAAAAGGTTTAAGGAATATAAATAATTGTTGATGTGCTTTTGATAGGTTAAATTAAACAGATTTTTTATGAATTTCCTTGCCCTTGCATTTAATCCTTGATAGCGCAAACTTATTTTCCTGTTTGTTGTGCTAATGGCAGGGCTCATGACAACGATGTGAAGGAGGCCAATAAAACCAAATCCACCCCTCCCCACCGGCCCTCCTCTCTGCAGTCACAGCCGCAGACGTCCCACCTCTCCCCGGTATCTGCCATCCAGAGACCGGCCTCCTCCTCCTCTTCCTCCACCTCTTCCACACCACAGTTGCTTTTCCAGCCCGACAGCTTCACACACCTCTCCCAGCATTCCCCCTCTCTGTCCCAGCTCCACGCACTAGCTGACTCTCAGGCTTTGGGCCCCGTGGTGAACATGTCTCAGGATTTTCTTCAGAGCCACAGGATGGGCTTACTAACGGGGGCGCCCTCCATCACAGCAGGAGGAGCGTTCCCCTCCTACCCAGGCCTGACCTCGGCTCTCCAGCCCGGGGCCCGTGCACTGCCTCTCCAGAGCCCCCTCTCTGTGCAGATGGCCCTCGCTGGAGAGCCGCGACACTGTCTGAGCATGGCCTACAGCGGGGGCTACCTGGGCGCGCATCACACCTTCGCAGCCGGCTGCTTCGACAGGTGACGCCAGGAGACGGAGAGGGAGTCCACCGCACTGCTTCCGTTCCGCCTCCCCACCCCAAAACATCCATTCACAGACCTCCTCTCCCTCTCCGTCGGCACGGCAACGCCTCTAGCCACCCCAGCTTCCCCGTCGCTCTCGCATCGGCGGCTCAAGCGCAAGCAGAGGGCCAAAAGCAAGGCGGATCCGGTGGAAGTCATCACGCTGACGTGACGAAAGCCCCTCTGCCTCGAGTTAAACCCCGAGGCGCTGCAGAAATCTCTCTGCCATAATCTGAACTGGCTTTATAAATGTGTGTTATTATGAGACTGTCATCACTGTGAATGAGATGAAAGCAGCAGTGTGATCAAACACCCACCTCATTCAGTGCCTGTTCTCGGTCGTGTGTGTGATAGCTGAGCCAATTTTAGAAGTGCACAGAACACAACGTATCTGTGGTAAATGCGTCTTGCTGCTCAACATTTTTTTTTTACTTCTAATCCAAAAATGTAACACATTTAATAGGAAATCTGGCTGATTATATATTTCTGTAAGCCAACGTTAGACTAAAGATAGAATGAAGTAAATGGAGGCCTATTGCTTTACTGGAAGAACATTAAAAGGTTATGAATGCCTTTCATGTTGTTTTTTCCCTCCTAAATCAGCTAGCATTTGATGTAAAGAGCTGAAAGGCTTTTCTCTGAGAATTCCCCAGAGGAGACCAAGAACTCATTGTTTTGTGCACAGCAGGTGACGTCGATTGGCTCAAACAGGCCGGCAGCATTCGGTTTTCTTTTTCCCCCTCCTCCCAAAGTTGAGTCCTCACCCATGCAGGTGTGCATGTGGCTCTCCTACAAGCTCTTTCATACTGACGTTTTCATTTCCGAAACACAAACTGATGTGACTGGACCAGCCTGGTGAAGACGACGTGCAGGTTTGTTGTGTTGTACATATGAAATGCTGCTGCCTTCTCAAGAACTGCTGGTTCTGTCTGTGTCAATGACTCCAATGTTTACATGAACCACTATCAGGGACTTTATCAAGATTACTTGAATATGATGCCATTGAAACATGTTATAGCTTTTATTTATAACTTTTTGTTCTTTATTTTTAATGCTCTCAGTTTGTTTGATGTAGTGTAGCTTTTTATACCAACGTAGAAATCCATCATGTAGTGAGCGAGTGTAGTTTTTCTTTTTGTCTGTATGTTCAGGCTCAGGTTTTAAGGCTGAAGCTGCCTTCTTTTCCGTCTCTGCTTTTTGTGCTTTTAAGTGGATGCTAATGTAGCATCTGTGTCCTCCCCTTGTCACTGGATCCTACTCTGTGTGTCTCACTAGCTGAATGCATTTTGCTGCATAAAGGACCCCGTTTCATAGTTGCTAGTTTCACTTTTGAACATCTGCAGCCAGTCATCTGTAATTGCTTCCCAAATTTGTAAAGCTGCAATCCTCCATCTTCCACTTCCTGTTAAAGTGTAAACACATTCCCAGTTTCCCAGAGCTGATCACAAGGGTTGACCACAGGTCACCATGCTGGTATTTCACATGTTTAAAAGTTCTGTTTGATCTAAATTAGGATCCCGATTGTGGATTGATTGAAGTGTCCAGAAACCCTATAATATATTGAAAATTCAGCCCAAAGAAACCTTAAATTCTGTGCATATATCATCAGTAATTACCTACCTGTAGTAGAAAGATGTCGTGTCGCTGAGGTTATAGAAAAGTGAGCAACTCTGGAACACGATTTTTAGCAAATATTTAACAATTTTGACTTTTGCTTTGCAAAGTTGCTTTGTGCGTCAATTTATCTCATTAGTAGTAAGTTCACTTTGAATCGACTACAAGATTTACAAAAGAGCAGAACGATTCAGTTTTTCATTCTGTTGCACTGACAGCAGCCTATTCAGACTTATAAAAACTTATCAGTTGTCTCTTTTCCTAGTGTTGCTGCTTGATATTTAATAGTAGATTGTTGCAATCCATAGATATCTCTAGTTGTTTGTGTTTTAAATTGCATAAATCACTCAAAACTAGGGTCAGCAGCTGTTGGCTTTCCACTACTGTCTTGTTTTAGAAGCTCACTGTAACATAAGATCATTTTCAACAGGAAAAGTAATTAATACTTACAAACACTAAACCTCAGCCGAGAAAACCTGAATTGTTCCTTTAAGTTGAACTGTCAATGTTTTTGGTCCTTTGAGAAACCATTAATCAGCAACCAATAACCTAATTTAGATTAATCATAGCTTAAGATATGTATTCCCACAGCATGATCCTGCCACTGCCTTATTTCAAAGCAGGGATGGCGTATTCAGGGTAATGTGTCTTGTGGATGATCTACACAAACATAAATAAAACAGGATGAAATTACATTGATTTAGATGGCTGCACATTAGTGAACCAGTGAGTCATGTGTTTGTTTCCATCAACACATATTTAGGGAGAAATGAAGCAGGTACACCACATAGGACGCCCAAAAAATAAAAAGATTCTTCAAGAGATAAGGGAATCATTACTGATAACTTTGTAAAATTTCATTTAAAATAAAAAAATCCAGTATCTCTTAAAGTTAATTTTCTATGTTATCTGCTATTCTAGGCAGAGAAGTAAAAACCACAGTTACTGGCACCAAACCTGGATTTTTATTTCCACTACGTGTGTTCATTTTGGACGATTGCTGTTTGCTTGCTTTGCGGGCACTAAAAAGTTAAACTACTAAAATGTTCAAAATGAGGGTTTGATATTTTGGCTTTAAATTTACCCTTAATCTTGTTTGTTGTGGACTCCAGGCATCATGGCCATGTTTTTACATCAAGTCCCTGAACGTGTGCAAACAGTTCTCCCTATGTGAGGCGTTCAGGCGCTGCAGCTCTCACTGGTCGGTCTGTTACAGCCTGGTGGATTTCTTCCATTCACTGAAAACTATTTTTATTGTCTGTGTCTGAAGTGACTTATACTATGTTCTCTATTTTTCTTCCTCTATGTACAATTTTGTTATATTTTATACATTCCATATATTTATATTATGTTTTAATTTTATTGTTTCTGCTGTTGGTGTGAATTAGGTTTGTTTTTTGTTAGTTTTCTGTTTGCAACTTCTTGTTAAGGTGTCAAAAGGTGCAATAAGTTGTCTTTGGGATTTTGCTGACCACAGCCATCACTGACTCATGTAAACCACTGGTTCAACGTTATTAACTTATTTTTTTTCTAATTAAATGTGTAATTTGACTTGATCTCCACTAGAGGGCGTTAGGCTCTGAATACAGTGAATATGTTGCATATTGCAGCTATATGCTATAAGTGAAAAGTATTCTAGAATACTTGGAGCTTTGAGTTTTAAATGTTTTTGTTTTCCATTTTCTAACCATGAACGGTGCTGATGCCACTCACCTCACCAGACAACACATGTTCTTTGAAAATAGTGATGAAATGACACCACTGGCATTTATTATTTTTTTAATTATTTCTTATAACAACTTGTAGTCTTGGTTTATTTGACACTGAATGATGAAAATGTTTTATCATTGTGCCACAACAAAATAAATCCACATTTGAGTTGATTTCTGGGACATGTATTCTATCCCGTTTAAAAAATTCACGGAAACGAGAACTTTCATTTTTAATTAATTTAGTGACATCTGGCTTAGGCATCTAGTGTCAAAACATTTTTGGCATGAATGCTGTAGATGTGTATAAATCTTTACAATTGAATTTTTTAACCATAATTTCCAGAAGTATATTCTCACACTGTAACATAAAAAAACAGCCTCTAATAATATATGCGATTAAAAATATTTAAACAACTTATTTGGTACTGAAGGTACCACTATTATTATATCCTCATGAGGATATAATAATATTATTATATCCTTCCTTTTGTGAACCGGTCAGTACTTATTATTCTTAGAGAGTCTGATGTATTGTTCTAGCAATCCAGTCTTCTTGTGTTTATGTATCTGCTGAACCCTGAGAACAGACTGCAAGATGCTGAACGAAGTCTTCAAAGATAAACTATCAGCATGACTTTTAGAACCGCATCTGGTTGTGTCAAAGTTCACATTAGTAAAATCAGAAAGATCCTGCATGTGTTTAACTTTAATGTGAGGTGAGAAAACATGCTTTCTATGAGAAAACAAAAAGGTCACTTTGAAGCTTACAAGAAAAAACAAACAAAACATTACAAAAGAAGATCATTTCTGTAGCCTATTATAAAATGCACAGCAGAACATCTGACATGTTTGGTGCTAACCAAATATGACATCCCACACAAAGAACCTGACACAGACTGACGTTCTCTGAGACCCTTTGAGGTCTGTGTGCTTCCTTTATCAGCCATGCTCATGTTGGACGGGGTGAAAACACGTGTAATTCTGTATCATTTTTGTAAGTTCTTATTTTTAAAGGCTAAACCTCTGATCAAATATCAGGATAAAAGCTACTCTACTCAGCAGCATGGTTTTATGTAAGACTGGAAAGCAACGTCTGACATTTGACACATTTTTAACACTCTAATGGTGTGGTGCTCACATATGCACTAACCCCCACCCCAAAAAAATTCTGAACCTATTCTTTTTACACTGAAGGGTGAAATGTGCTGTATCTCTCACCAGATGTCTAACAGAGCCATCATTTAGCCTCTGATCTGCTTGGTCTGGACCTCGCCTCCACAGTCCAGTCAGAGCTTTCTGTGTTGCAAAGTGTTTGGCCCACTCAGTGATGGGAGACTCTGTTACACATGAGACATTATGCTTTGATACAATGCTGGCCTCACTGCCTGCATCTCGACACTGGACACAGAATGAAATCAGGGGAAACACACAGTCCAGTGTGAGTATGTGGGGGTGGGATCCTCATGATAAGTATTTGTTTATAACCAAGTATAAATGACTCAATTTACCACCTATATACTGAAAATGATTACAGATATATTTTTTTCAGATCAGAGATAAACGACAGGTTTAGTTATGCTGCAGGATCAGTGGTCCCTTTTTGCAAATATCACAAAACTGTCAACAGTTTTGGTGCAGCTAAGATTTTTGTTAACTTTTTATGGATTTTCCCCAAATTTATTTCTGCCAAAGGTTTATTGTCCACTGTAGGCCTTTGTTTTTTCAAACCACTCTCCTTGAAGTCTCTTGAACACTGATGTTGGTAAGGTGTTACTTTGTCCACCTATCAGAGCTCGGGGAAGTGGGAGGGTCTCATGTCACAGCAGTGTGGGATTTCTGGCTCTTTTTAGAGAACCGACTCTTTTTCCTCAGATCATTTAAGAGTCTGTTTCAAAGCGGCTCTTCAGATTTCTTTTTGTTCCTTTATTTATTATACAACATAAAATGTTGCAAAAATGAATGAGAGCTCATAGTCAGAACACAGTAAAAAATGCTGGGTTATTTTCATAACCCAATTTCTGGGTTGAAGCTGTTGGGTCATAGGTTGGGTTAGTTTGACCAAATATTGGGTCAAAATTCATAACTCAAGAGTTGGGTCAGAAATTTACCGGAAGTCTACAGCTTGAACTCTTCTGTTGGGTCAGGTGTTGGGTAGATTTACCCAAACGGTTGGGTTAAATACAAAACTTGGAAGAAGCCCGCCAACCTTCACAAGCCTCCATTTTCAACATAACTGCATATTGGACTTCTCCTCTCCTTTGAAATAAGACATAAGTAAAAAGAAGATAAAGTTTCAATGCGAATAGGATTTTATAAATGAATAGAATGTATTTTGAACACGTTTCATATTTATTTTATGGTTATTTAAAATATTTAGGATGGTAGGTAAATACATATTTTTACCTAAAAGTTTAATCCTTTTAACATTTATGAGTTTCAAGCCAATTTTGGGTCAATTTAACCCATTGTTTGGTTTGTTGCCATGACCCAATGTGCTGGGTCAAACCATCAACCCAACCCAGTTGGGTTAAAACAACCCAGCATTGGGGTCCATATATGACCCAGCGCTGGGTTACGAATTGGGTTATTTTTAACCCAGCACTTTTTATTGTGAAATTACTATATTCAAGAACTCTTTTTCTGGGTCAGTGTAAAGTGAAATGTGCATTTTGAGTTTTAAAAATACCATATGAGTTTATTTGGCTTTTGGTGGTTACATTTACAGATTTACCTGCGGAAAATTGATGGAACGGGAGCTTTTAATTCAGAAATCCTCCCATTTTATCTGAAACTTGTTTGTATTAAACCAGCAGTCAGAAAACATGCTTCTGCTGATTGCTGGTAGCAGTAAATTGTTACATGGTAGTTTACTGTTTTAAAGTAATGTTTTTTTTAAAAATGTCTTCTCTGAAAAACACACCAGCAATAAGTCTCAGGCTCTGAAAGGAGTCAAGGGGTTATTTAAATCCACAAGGGGGCGTCTACTCTAGACTGAGCATGAAAGATAATTAAACTGAATCATACTTATTATTTTAGTCTAATGTAGAAAATATGTGACATTAGTTACACACAAAAAATGTACATTTTAACACTATTTGTGGCTTATGATGGTATAAAAATATAAGAAATAAGCTATTTGCTTACTGACTCAGAACCCTTTGATACAAATACAAACCATTAGTACCATGACATAATCAGTTTTGCTCAAAGAAGGAAAATCAAACCAACAAAAAAAGGTTTGCTTATTAATAATATCAGCCAAATACTAATGGTCATATAAAGAACAAATCATACAAATAGACATCACACCATTCATCTGCAGCGCCGCCTCATCACGTGTTTCATCTCATCTGCCCTCATACAAGCTTTTGATTTTTCACCGTTCAGCGTGAATCAGCGTCGGTTTCTCTGTATTAATATCCTGATCCACGTCTAGTTCGTTGCTCTTCCACGGAATGTTTAGGTTTAGAACTTCCTGTTGTTTTATTTGAAAAGCAAACGTTTTTTTGTAAAAGGGAGAAGGGCGCCTCTCAGTGGCAACCAAGATGAAATACATCTAAAGGTTGACTTTAAAAAAAGAAAAAGAGTAAAAAGAAAATGAGTTATTACATTAAGGTCATTAGACCATTATCTACCCCCACAGCAGATGAACAGAAACCACCTTTTATGACCATTATTATTATTTATACCCCAAAATCTAGTCATTAGCACGAAGGAGTCAGAATGTTTTCTCTTCATAATGGAACCAATGTTAATATCAGCTGTGCTTCTTCTATACATTTCTTCAAATTTTGCCTTCCTAAACTGGTATTTCCTATTTGTTAATTTTCCCAAAACATATTTTAAGTTCTGTTTTATGAGTTACTTTATATTTAATTTCTTTCAAAGTTTTTTGGAAAGACATTTTAGCACTTTTAAATGTTAGGAGTAGTATTTGAAGAAATTCCAAGCCATGTCTCAGACAGTCTTTTCTGAGTTGAAACCCACAGTGTGCAGAAATATTTTCTGTCAGTGCTTACAGCATGCATCCGGCAGGAGGCGTTATTTCCATTGCTGAACATAAACAAAGTATGTCAATTTGCTTGGTTGCTTTTGGATGAATGAATAAATGAGAGTTTTTTTCCTTTGATAATTCTTTAATTTCCTTTTTATTTTTAATGAAGTGACACATCACAATCAATAAAAACTTTCCACAACAGTATTTCAAATCTGAGTGTCAAAATGTTCAATTACTGGATGTATAATTGGTGCTGTGATCCGATTCTGCTACATCCTTCTGACAAATGGAAAGAGTGTTCTTCTCTGGAAGAACGCTCTTTGCAGTTTGTCATGTATAGGTAAAGCAGGTGTATAATAGAAATATTAGCATCATGCTAAAACATTAAAATGATATTAGAAGTCAGAATTAGTTTGGGGAAAATCAGTAATTAACATGCTAGGGATTTTTCTTAGTTTCAAAGCATGTCCTGTTATAGCTAAGAAATTCACACGGTACACTCTGTAATTTCATCACTTCTGCAAAATCAAACCTCAAAACTCGTGACCGACTCTTTTGAGTGATGCTGACTGTCTGCTAGTGGCTTGGTTTAATGTCGTAACTTTCTTTCTCTTGCTTTAAGAAGCCGGAGCAACCGTTGTCTGTCGTTCGTTTTCCCAAGGAAACATGTTGGGTCCCGCACAACTGCACAACTAGATCCTCCCACTCACTCTCTTAAAAGTCACACTGTTTTCTCCAGGAGTTACACAAGTCTGAACCGTGCACATGGTGGAATATAGGAAAAGAAAAAAAGAGATTCTGGGGTTATTTTAGGACAATTTATAACTCATCTGATTGAGAGCTTAAATCACTTTTAGAGTTTCAAAACCTCCTCTCACCATTTCCAGTTTATCATTAACAATCTCTGCGGTGAAGAAATATTCTGGAAACTTCAGAGACAACTTCTCATTGTCAATAGTTGCAGTGCCCTGTAGGTCACAAAGATCAAAATGTCTCAATTTAAACAATCAAGTCTTTCCAATTTTTCAGCCTAGCGAAAGTGACTTACCTTAAATTTTTCACCTTTCATCGACTCCATCTCACACTCCTTATTCAATGTGAAACTGGTGGTCCAGATCCAGCCAGGGATGCTTTGTGTCCAGGTGAAGTTGTTGCCATCCTGAACCACCTCAGTCACCACTTTGTGTTCTGTCTTAGCTGACTGAAGCCCTGTGGTGGAGAAATCCATTGTCCAATGCTAAATAATTTCAGCTTTTCAATAAATCATTGCTCACCGGATCAATGTCCAAATGAAGATATCTTTTTACCGATTGCTTCCAAAAACTCTTCATAGTTCGTTTGAGTCTCAAGCTGGTATTTCCCTGCAAACGCCATGCTGGTGACTGCAAACAGAGGAGCCGTGGAAAAAGTTTATGAGTCAACGAAGGAGGGGCAGAGCTTTTTCAACCTTCCTCTTCCTCTCCTGTGACGCTCTGGGAGTTGCATGAAAAATGTTAGTTATGTTTGCAAGAGATGAGTGTCTTGTTGTGTGAAGTGCTTCGGTTAGAATCCGGTTGTTCAACCATTTCATGATGGAGATCTGGGAAGCAAGTTAAAGCCTGCCTTGAGTTGTGAAAGTGGTTGAGAGGTCATTTGGCATACGAGAAAGAATAGCAGAAATCCCTATAACTGAGACTTTAAGGCCACTTTCAAGCACATTGGTTATCAGAATATGTTTGTTTGATGAAGGTTTGCTTATTAGATCCCAGATGGCAAGCAATTGGTAGTTCAACATTGAATTCTGGTCAAAAAGGTTGACTTATGGTTGGTGTAGAAGATGGACGGTGGATAAACCATCAATCAATCATCCGATTCAAGCCAAGTAATCAATGTTGACGAGATGTAGTTGAGTCAATGTTGTTTTGTGGTTGAATTCTAATGATTGAAATGCCAACTTCTGATCAATGTTCAATCAATGTCTGCTGCTTGTCGCACCCCTTCTCTGCCTCTCCTCCACTTTGATCGCTTGGTGACAGCATTTTATTATTGAGTGGGGGTTTATCACGTTTTAAATTAAGCACCATATTGAGATCAGTGGGTTATGATTCCTTTCTGTTTATGTGTTTGTGCTGACTTGACACAAAAACATTTGCAAGTCAATACAAGGAGTGGACTGGACTATTATTACTTGTGTGGGGTCCTTATCAGCATGTGGACATTTTTGAATGAATTTAATCAACATATTTGGAAATGTTTGTGATTAATGGAAAATTGAACCAGTTGTTCAATGGAAGTGTATCCTGTATATATTGTCAATAATTTTTCTAGCTACAATACAAATCACCTTTTGCACCATTTGTCTGTCTCTGGTGTGTTAAATACAACCATGTTCCTCCCTGAGTTGCATCTTTAGCTGTTGATTTGCTCTGTTGGTTCAGAGTTCTGCATCCTGACCTTTGACAGGAACTTCAAAAAGAGAAACAGCATTGTTAACAACTCTCCAGTGACTTCCTGTTTGCAGAACAGAATGCATTTAAAATAATATTTGTGAGACTGATGAGGTCTAAGTGGAAAGAAAGGGATCCGTATTTTAAAAAAGGTTAATAAATGAATTATTTGAAGAGCCATTTTCCATTGCCGTACTTCACAGAAATCCAGTTTCGCAGAAATCAACAAAAATGTCTGCCCATTTTTCTTTACCAAGTTCCTCCAGCTCAGTCAGATTGGACTGATGAATATACTTTGAAACTATACTGACTACTTCTGTTCAGGTTGATGTGAAGTATTGATGTAGTTCAGGTCAAAAGAGATACAACTTCGTCCATCTGACTAGAGCATAGTTGTCAAACTCCAGGCCTGTAGGGTCCCTGCCCTGCAACTTTTAGATGTGCCTCTGCTGCACCACACCTGAATAGAATAATTAGGTCATTAGCAAGGTTCTGGAGAACT
>CAEGAF010094611.1:0-17674 GCA_903067075.1 Micropoecilia bifurca | reverse complement strand
GTGTGTGTGTGTGTGTGTGTGTGTGTGTGTGTGTGTGTGTGTGTGTGTGTGTGTGTGTGTGTGTGTGTGTGTGTATTGGCCATAATGAGCATGCGCTTTTGATGTGAATGAGAGCAGCGGAGCGTGAGATGAGTATGTGCTTGGTGGTATGGAACGAGTCCTTGCACTTCCTCCAGTGTTCGGGATTTTGTGACAGGACGGTGTGTGTGTGAGGTGGAGTAAGAGGGAGTGTGTTCACCTCGCTCAAATGGCTCCCTGCCCTTCATGAATGCCCCCCCCCACCCCCCCCGCCCCTCAAAATCCCACTGACGTCCCACTGACGTTAGCTCGCGAATGAGAAAACGAGTTGCCCCAGTAACATTTATTATTCCCTCAAAGCATTCCCTACTGTTCCTAAAAGAGAAGAAGAAAAAGTGGACTGTAGTGGAGGTCATCCTTTAAATGCACAGCATTGTTGGTCTGGAGCCAGTTACAAAGTGCAGATGAGTGAAATGGTCTTGATCTCATGTGGCACTCGCAGAACTAGGGCAGCACTTAGGTCACATGTTTAGGTCAGTCACCCTTCACTAAGGGATCCTCTAATGCGTCCTGTCAACCGCTGTGTAGCCACAGCGTCGCAGGGAGCAGGGAGAGAGAGAGGGAGGGGAAAAAAGGGGGGGGGGGGATGAAAGAAAGCGCTTGTGATGTATCCCGGCTGCTCCTTCTTGGTTTTAATTTCTCAGCTGGGCGTTCGCTGCGAATTTGTTCCCAATAAAATGCATTTAAAAAAGAAAAAGCTCGAGTCGGGTTGACATTGAGAGATTCCTCCGCCGCGCCACCGGCTGAGAGACGTTGTTATTCTGTCACTGCCGTTGTCAAGAGAAATTTCCAGGCCAATGTGATTTCACGAACACACACACACACACACACACACACACACACACACACACACACACACACACACACACACACACACACACACACACACGCACGCACGCACGCACGCACGCATGATGCACAAACTGTGAGCGTCGTTCTGCTCTTCTCCCCCCACCCCACAGATGTTGCAGTATTTAGGTCAGTTGGTTTGCAGATGGGTGGTCAGCGACGCCTGCATCAAGCTTGGGTTTCCACACACTGACACAATAGGCCAGTCAGCACGCAGCGGCCACCCTGGTGGGACCGGAAGGGCCGCTGTTGGTAATCAAACTGGACAGCGCTAACCCAAGGACACCAAACAGCATTAAGGTCCGGTTTCCGTGTACGAACTGTAGCTGTGTGGGCCTGAGAGAATCCAGGATATGAGTGAAATACCTCAGATGAGATTATTACGGTGTCCTCCGTGTCACAGCTACAAACTCCAGAAACATTTCATCTAGGATATTATGTAAAAGGTTTAAATTTGTTTGGAGAAATTCTGTGGAAGAAAGATAATTCTGTTTACTTTACAAATGTTTTTGCAAATAGGTCTGATGGATGGAGAGTCTGTGGTTGTAATGTGAAAAAAAATTGAAATGGTTGCCAAACCCCCTGGATGTGTCAGACCCCAGACCAGCCTACACAACTGCATGACAAAGATGACTAAATATGTTAACAGTTAACCCCAAGTTTTAAGTTACCAGAACAACTGGAACTTTCAATATCTAGCAAGTTATTTACCTACCATCTATTAAAAGAGCGCCCTTCAGATTAATTTCACTCTCTGCTATGGAGAGAGGTAAATTACCACAATAACCCCATATTGGTTGGAAAGCACAACGTCTTCCCTGTCAAAAGTTGCTGGAATTTTTCAGAGAGCACAAAGTGAGGCAAAATTACAGTACTGCAAATTTGGCTGTTGTCGCCATCTAGAAGGGTTTAAAACACTTAATCTTAGTACGTGGATTAGGTCAGCTTTTATTTTTATGTAGTTTGCTTAGTTTACTTTTGCTTTACCTTGACAACGTCAAAAATGGCTACATTTTACAACAGAAAGCGCCTAGAACATTAGAAAATCAATAAGAAAAAAGCACACAATAGTTTAGAAAACAAACACAGGAACAATGCTGAAAAAGACAAAAGAGCCTTCAGAAGCAAATTGTTTTTTGTTTTGTCACCGTTTACGAACTCCATTGAGTTACAGGCTTCATGTGAATATCAATTTTTACAAAATAATATTTTTTTCTCATGTAAATTGACATTCTCATTGACATTGCAGTTGCCGTTAGCAACTCAAGGCTGAATTCGCCTGTTTTCAGTCATTCTCCTCCTGTACATCCATGTAACATATTTAAAATGTTTTTGTTTAATTTTCATGTTATGTTTTTTCTTCCTTCACTCCAGCTTTTGTTTCAAGAATGTCAACAAGTCATGTTTGGTTTTAATTTACAATTTCAGTTTTCTTACTTACTTAAGTCTTGTAATATGTATTTTGTTTGGAGTAAATGTTTTTCCTTTTATTATAAGGCGGCATTATTATTTGTTTCTGAGTTTTTCCTTTTCTGTTTTGTTATTTAGATGTTGTCTTGGTATTTTTTTACCGTCAGTCCCAAAAATGTTCAGCTTTTTGAGTCAATCACTTCCAATTTAATTCCAGCCTGAATTTCTTGTCCTTTTTACAAACCCGTCGCTCAAAAAGGTCAGAGCACAAAGAGCGCAGAGCCTCAAAACAACCGAGAACAAAGTTTCGTAAACACCAATAATCCCTAAGGGAACAAAGGACTATTACTTAAAAAGTATAAATGTGCGCCTCTATTTTTCTTTTATAGTGTTAAACATCAAGGGCAGCTTGAGTGAAAGGGAGGAAATGAGAGAGACAGAGAGAACCAGAGCTTCAAGGCATAATACTGTAATTGGAAAATTGTGCAAATGCATTTTGGAGTCATGTTATATAAATGGCCCGTGCAGATAATGCCTGAGATTCGAGGCAACGGCCTAATTGAGAGTAGGAGACGGAGGGGCAGGAGACTGGGGGAAACCGAAGGGGGCGAATCGGCTGCGGGTTTTTTGAAATTGGGTGAAGGAAATGTGGATGGAAATGGGATGTTTTCAAAGACGTGGGTGGGAGGGGGCCGTATCTCTTTAAAACGGAAGGAGGGGTTAAAGGAGAGAGAGAAAGAAAAAATTGAGGGAAATAATTCCCACTTTCCTTCTAGATCTCTCCACACCTGTGACCCAGCAGCAGCCAGCCGCCGTTTGCTGTTTCTCTGGCGTGTTCGTTCTTTCCTGTGTTTTTTTTCCCGCCTTCGTGTGTAAAAGACTCTCTGCTTCTTCTCTCTCAGACTCTGTATGATTGATGAGTTGCGGTTCGACCTGGATCCCTGCCACGGCCCGGGCCTGATCAGGCATGTTCTGGTCATAACAATGCCATCAATATGTTCCTGATGGCTGGGAGCGATCATATATATATATATGTGGGTTCCCATTATGTGTGTGTGTAATGGGAAAAAAAATGGAAAGACATGCAGCGGAACAAGATGTAGGGTGGAATTTCCGCTTCCTGCTCCTCTTGAAGGGATTAAAGCGGAGTGCTGTTTAGATACGGTCCCCCCTCACTGATTGGGATTTGAAACACATTAATTAGTCCTTTCAAGAATGATCTACAGTATATGTCGCTGCTTGACTGATGAACTCGCTTCTTGTGGTTTTTCCTGCACTCGGTTTCCATTTTCTTCGTGCCATCTCAGGTTTCCCCCCCCCCAGTTTCCCCTTGCGAGCTCAGAGATTGACCAAAAATCTGCTTGATATTTGATGAGCAGCACTTGATGAAAGGCATTAGCAGGCCTGCATTATTTATGAACGGCCGAGTGATGCATTAACTCATTAAATATGTATGTGTACATTACATGAGAAAGAACATGCCCCCATCGCATGTCATATTGATTCTGGTGTGAGTTACGGGCCTCCTGGACAGACTTTATGAGGAAAGCATGGCAGGAGGTCGAACACTTGAGAGGCCGACCTGACAGACCTTCTCCCATGATGCTCAGGAGCTGTGCAGGTTTAAAGTTACTCACCTTCGTGGATCAAGAGCGGCGTCTGCGATGCGCAGGCAGATTTTTTGAGTCGGGTGTGTGAAGTAACATGAGGGGGGTGAGACGGGTGAGACGGGGTGGGTTTGGGGGGGGAGAGAGGCTGGAACCAGCGCCAGCTACCAGTGCTCTTAAATTCTTTTCCCTCATCTGGTTCGCTGTATTGCTTTCCTCCTCCAACTTTGTTTTCCATTTGTGGCTTTGCAAGCTGTGCCAGCGCTGTCAAAACAGAAAACGCAAGGCATGCAATGGGAGAAAATGGACAACCTGTTGGCGATCAAAAAAAAAATTAAATCAGCAAAAGAAGATGCTGTAATTTTTTGCTTCCTGACCCCAAAGGTTCTGGCTTTAAAATGGGACCTACTTTGGTTTCTTGAACAGTTTTGCATAAGTTCTTGGGGATTACAAAACATGTTTTTTACATGTTTTGCACACAATCAGTCTTAAATAATGAGATGTCAGTTTGCTCAGTTCTGACTATTTTGCGCTCCTTACAGAACGAGCCGCTTGTTTCTGTAAAACCAAATAAGCTGCTGCTCGCCACGTCCCCCCAAACCTGACGTTTACACTCGGGCATGAAAGTGGCTGCAAACAGAAGCGAGATTATGCAATTGTAGAAATTTGAAAAGCAGAAGTGGAGCCTTCTGAACAATCATCAAGAATGCAGCAAGTGGTTCCTGAATGGTAAGTCAACAACAAAACACTTGTCTTTTCCAGCCGGTAAAACCAGCTGAACTAATGTGATAGAGATGGCTTTGGTTCCTAGGTAACAGTGCAGCGCCTGATGATTGTGACTTAACAATCGGGACCTTTTTGAAATGGCTCCTTTTCCAGACATTAACATTTAATATTTTTTTTTACTATCTTGCAAAAAGATATTACATTTTCTCCATACAAACAGTGGCAGCTATTGCTTTCCCAGGTGACTTTTTTCCTCTATGAAGACATGTGAGCCATCAAGTTGTGTGACAAAAAAAGCAATTAAAAACAAAACATGTTGTGTTCATAATACAATACTTTGCAAAAAAAAGTTGTCCCTTCAATTATTCCCCATTTTTTCAACCAAAGTATTTTGCTGGGATTTTAATTGATAGACCAAAACAACAATAAAATCTGCAAATTATCCGTTAGTCCTCTCTTTTTTTCATGTTTCTATTAGCTTTGTACATTTAGACACTAAAATATTCACTCATTTTATTCAGTAAAATCACTCCAGCTTGAGTAGAGAGTGTCTATGATCTATGAAAGTCTAGCTACAGATTCTACGTTGGGAGCTCTGGACCTTAACTGAACCGTTTTATTAATGTGCTCTGATCCTAAGCAAGGGTCTCAAACTCCAGTCGTTGATGATCCGTATCCTAGAGCTTTAAATGTCTGCTGCTCCAAATACACCTGAATCCAATGACAAGAACAGCCTCCTCAGCGAGCGTTCAGGTTTTACAGAGTCCTGCTTGTGGCACAATTCTTTGATTCCAGTCTGTTAAAGCTGAGAAAGTTCTAAAAAAAAAAAGGTCCCTCAGTTTTGAGACCCCTTATTTGAATCATTCTTTTTAGGTCTGTCTGTGTGTCCAGAAGTATTGTCCAGCTGCAAAGTAAACCTCCACTCCTACCTTATGTCTGTTGAAGCTGCAGCGATACTGTCCAGTATTTGGACCAAAACTGGTCTCATGTGTTCCACATTTTTACTATCTCCCCTTAATTTTTTTCTTCATTTTCTTCATGAAAATGAAGAAAATGTAGAATGCACAATCGCAACTGACAGTTGTTTCAACATATTCTGAAGTGTGTCGCTCTGCAGCTCCTCCAGAGTTACCAAGGACCGCTTGTCTGCTTCTCTGATCAATGCTCATCTTACCTGGGGGTGTCCATGCATCTCTGTAGGTAGACTTGTGCCACACTGTTTCTGTTTTTTGAATGTTGGGTTGTTTGCTACACATTCACTTTGTGCTGATCTGTCACATAAAAACCCAAGGAAATAGGTCATGGTTACAACACAACAGGATGCAAAAAGGTTCAAGGGGAAGCAATGCTTTTGCTATTATGTAGAGGCTCCAGGTTATGAGAATTATTAAATAATTTACAGACTAATCTGGCGGATGCATTTTGCTGTTGCAACTCTCGTCTGTTACGTTTCCTCAAAAACACACTTTGCAGTCTGAGATGTAAGTGAAAATAGCGAGCCGTCACACACAGAAGCCCAATGGGGGGCGGGAGGGTTGGGGGGGCGGGGGGGGGAAGGTTTTAATAAATCCACAGCAACGTAGGTCTGTGGGGGCGTCTGAGGACGGAGCCAGGAAACCAGATGAGCGTATACCTGCCCTGGGGCGCATACAGAAACAGCGAGGATGGAGGGGGCTTGGACAGAAGGAAGAGGGTGGGTGTGTGTGTGTGTGTGTGTGTGTGTGGGGGGGGGGGGGTTGTCAAGCCACAGGCACATTATGTCTCTCATTGCCCTGACTTCTTCTCTCCCCTGCCATCAGTCTCTTCTCTCGCCCACTCTGTCTCTGCTCACATCATCATCAGCATGAAAGCCAGGCCCACAAACACTGATGTGTTTGTCAGAGGAAAAAATGCCCCGTCACTTTAATAGCATTTCATGCCATCTCCGCTTTCACCGAGGACTTGGCGTTTGCTCTTCAGTCGCGCACAAAAAAAAAAAAAAAGAGAACGAAACACAGACTGTAATTTCAGACAAACGCAATGGAAATGTCGAGTGCGGCCAATCAGATTTAATCGTGTATGGAGAAATGTAATTTTGGAGGACACCGGGGCAGAGAGTGGGGCTGATGCGGGTATTGGTTACGGCGCTAAAACAGCCGTGTCCACATTCCGCAAATATGGATGTATGGAAGCCTGCTTGTGATTTCAATCTGACTAATGTATCAGAACAAAGCCATCTGCGCTACACTGACCCCTGAGGTGAGGGTCTGGGGTGAGTGTTGGGGCTGTAGGGGGATTTCGAGTCCGGGCGTCCGGCATTTGCTCCAAGACGGCCAGGCAGGCAGGAAGTACAGTCATGCCCCCCGGAACTTTCTCCAAATTTTGTCAAGGTAGCAGATAACGTGAAGCAAAATAAAATTATGGATACTCAGTTGAGTTCTGCCCTCCAGACTCATGCTCTTTAATTCACAATATTATTAACTGCTGGAGAGACACATAGTGTAAAAAAACAAAACTACGGTTGTGGTAAACTAATATTTTAGTAAACGAGTATCCTCTCAATTATTCTTACAATTAATAGAGTAATCAGATGAAAAAAATAATAAAATAAACCATTGGAAACATAACAGGAGCTTGGGATTACTTCCATTTGAGAAAATTGGAAAAGAAAATACAAAAGATATCAACAGAAATATCAGGAAGAGAAACGTGGATTCCCAAAGTCTGGTTGGACTGGTTGGATACAATTTTCAGGTGCATGGTGATGTAGTTCTCATCTATTGAAACAAAATGCAAATCCAGCAATCAGAAAGTTAAGGAATGGAGATGGACTCAGAAGTGAAGTTGTTTTGTTTTGAAATGTGTTGAAATATGTGATTCAGTCCCAGAATAATCTTAAGTGACCTTGTAAATATGTTCGCTAAAGCTAGCAAGCGAGTCATCATTATCCACAGGGAGTCCTGTACTGATGTCATCGGAAAGGTCCATCAGTGAAGAAGAAGCCATTACTCTGTAAGCGACAATCTACAAATGTTCTCAAGCAAGAAAATCAATGTTCAATTTCTGGTTTTCAGTAATCACCTTGACTACACTCACTAAAGAGAGGAGAAAGGCCTGAGGACACCATGCTAGCTGTGAAGTCCGGGGGAGGCCGCGTCATGTTGTGGGGGTGTCTTGTGGGACAACAGACTGATGCAGCTCTCAAAATAGATGACATAATGGGAAGAGAACAATACTTTGTGTGGAAGTACTAAAGCCAAATCTCAAGTCATCAGCGAGGAAGTTCAAACTTGGACATAAATTGGTCCTCGAAATGGACAATGACTCAAGTCATGCCAAAACAAATTCTCATAAAGAGACTTAAGGAGAGGACAGTTACTTGGAGTGGCCATTACAAAGTCCTGATTTAGAAAATTTGGCAGCCTAGATGTAAGTGAAGCAAGGTGGCGTACGAAGGTGACTCATTTACACCAGTTCTGTCAGAAGGAATGGAGTGAATATTCAATGTCACACAGTTTAAAATGCAGTTCTACTAAAGAGTAAGAAAATTTACACAAACCTTAGATTTTTTTTCTAAAAGAATATGTTTCTTCTTATTCTAGCATAGAAATAATTTTAGTAATTGACCCAAGCACTCAGCACATTTAGCTCATTCTTCCTCTAAATAACATTAAGACACTTCACTCAGAGCTGAATTTGAAAAACCTTCATAAATCTGAGAGAAATTTTAGGTGCAATAAGACAGACCATCGTCCGCCTCCTCAGTCTACAACTTTGTTGAACCTGGAACCAAAATGAAAAATACACAGCCATTTTCAAACATCTCATTCCACTCATAAAACAAACATCTTCCTGTAAAACTTAGTGTTGACAAGCTTTACCTTTAAACCACCGGAGCTGCTTGTAAAGGTAAGACCTGAAGGCTTCCTGAACAAAGGATATCAAAACAAAGAAGTGCCAAAAGAAATCATGTAGCAGCCTCTTTGACCTACATTGGTTTTGAAGGTTTGGATTTCAAACGGAGGTACATACATGAACACCTTCATTTTGAAATTTTTAACCTTAAGGACTGTTGAGAAGCTCACAACAGAAACATTTTCAGAGTGTGCCAATGTCACCTGAAGATGACCTTTGTCTTCTTTTTACCTTTTACTCTGTAGATGTGCATTGTTTACACATTTTGTGTGGTGAACCACAGTGCGTGTGACTAAGCTTATTGTTCATGTCATGTGTTTTTGCCACATGACTGTCACACATTCATTTAATTGTGTAATGAAGAGAGGAGTGGAGAAGACATCACCTTGGCCTTACAGAGGAGAATAGATGATCTAGAAATTAAAACAACGGTGTTGATCAAGATTACTTGGAGAAGCTGCAAAGAGTTACACTGTCACTCTGGAGGAGATGCCAAACCCCGCAACTCAGGTAGGAGAACAACAAGAAAGCCATTTTTGAGAGAAAGAAAATTGTTGCGGTTTGCTCAGGGAAGTGAAAGTTGAGATGAAACCAAAAGTCAACGTTTTGGCCTACATATGTGATATCATGTGTGAAAGAAGGGAATCTGGTCAGAGTTTCATTTATCGAAGAGAGAATGTCACGCCAGACCAAGTTCCATGGGAAAAATTTTATTTATCAATATGCTGTAGTTTCCAAACTGGTGGAACGTTGTTTCCATTGTAGCTGGTGCCGACAGGTTACGCTGAGAAGTGGTAAATAAGTGAATGACAAGAAGAAGAAAAAAAAAGAGAAACATAAAATAACATTTGTGATTCGAACAAAAGGAAAGTAAATTCAACAGGTTTTTGCTTTCACATGCACATTGACAGAAAAATAAATCATAATACTGTGGCTATGGGGAAAAAACAGCAGAAACCACCTTACAGCATCCTTGTGCTAAATTAGGAAGGAGGGGACGACAAAGGAGAAGGGCAGCGGGAGAGCGGGAGGAGAGGGAGCATCTCTAAAACAAAAGACCGCCTGGGAGATAATGAGTGGTGTAAACCAGATGATTTATTGGCGAGCGCGCCACTGTCACGCTTTCATACGTGGCCTGGTTCTTTTCTCTGCTTCTCCTTCTCCCTCCTTCCCTGCGACCTTCCCCTTACCGGCCCTCTGGACTTATAAAAACTGAAATCAGACTCTTCTTTTTTGGACCAACATCTTTTCGCTTTTGGCGTCGCCATGGGTGAAGGAGGCTCAAATGGAGCGAAATAACACAGTCTTCATATGCAAAGTTAAGCTGTGCCTCCTACATCATCATCATCATCGTTCCAGCAACCTATCCCATTTAAAAGCCACTCGGTCTGAAGACGTAAAAATTCCTGTTGAATGGCAACATAAAAAAAGCAAAACCCCCTCTCTGAATCCTAGTTTTATTTTATTAATATTAATATTTTTAAAACACGTGTGGTAACAAAGACTTTTTCGACAATACTGGATGCTGTGTAAAAGACAGCACATGTTGCAATATTCAGTTAAAATCTAAAGGAAAAAGAAAACGAAAACAAAAAAAAAGAAAAGAAATTGCAAGGATTCATACAAAACACACTTTAAAAAGACGGCTATTTACAAACATCCTCCATTACAAAAATCTAATCTTAAATTCTTCTTATGAGCAGTGTTCAGGTGGAAATTAAATCTTAAACTGGGCTCTATCCATATATTTACATTTCTCTGCTTACTCTTTTTTTTTTTTTTTTTTTTTTTTTCATAATTCCTCCCAAAATTGAATAACACTAAGCGGCCGCTAGAATGACTGAAAATGAGATATGCTTTGTAGTAATTTGGTAATGACTCCCTAAGCTGGTGTAGATGAATAGAGGCGCGGTGATCCGAAACAAAAATATATGCTCTAGATGAGTTTTGCAGATGGGCGCATGCTGAGTTAAAACACAGAGACACATACACACACACACACACACACAAAAATCACCGGCAGCTGCTGAGGTTATTAACTCAAGAGGTTAACGACAAGCAAGAGCCACCGGAGTCCTCCCCGAGTCTTCAAGCCAGGGTCGCCTTTTAACTCTGCAGCGCCTGTCCGAGGGTGATGTCAGCGCTGGTAGATGATGGGCTGGACTCTGTCGCTGAGTAAACGTTACGCACCCTAACCCTGACCGGAAAAAAAACCTGGACCCGTCTGTCTGGATGTGTTTGCGTTGGTGTGTGGGCGCAAACAACAGCTTATCGTCATGTATGGCCCTCCCTATTTCCTTTTTAATGTGGCAAGTCATGAGTGCCAAGTATTGACAAAACCACAAAACCTTATCAAGTATTTTTGGTCTAGTTTCTAGTGCAAATATCTTAGTGCACTTGAAATAGGATAAAGACGGACTCGCAAGCATCGTTTAAGCAAGATGTACGGGTTTGTTTTACATCAATAATTATTATTAATATTTATGAAAAAATACTAGTTATAAGCAAAATAATCAGCCAGTGAAGCTAGTAATTCTTCATCAATGAAAAGGAGTTATGTATTAACCTAAATTAAGCCCATAATGGTAGCTGAAAAGTTACGTGTGATTTAGTCTTATTTCAAACATACCAAGACTCTAAGAAACTAGACCAAAAGTGGTAAGATTTTATGTTTTTTCAGTACATGAAAATTGCTGCTTAAAAAAAATCAGGATGATTAAAAGTTGTCAGGGGAGCCACTTTTTAAGTCATGCCTGATGATGAGCAACTAAAAGATTGGTGTTCCCAAGACACGGGTATTTTTTCCCCAGTGTTCATATGGTATGAAAATTTTTGATGACTTGATCGAACCGTACGTGCAGGGAAGGAGGCGTTCAAAACGCTGTGACATGCTGGTGTAAAATATGGCCTTTTGTTAGGGGGGAGGAGTTTGCCTACTTTACAGCGCGCTTCGTTTTTTACGTCATTCGTTCGTGTCATGCAATGTACAGCGACTGTCTGTTTATGAAAAAAGCAAAAAAAAAAGTTATGTTCTATGATCTCATAGAACATTTTTCTTGGCTTTTCATGAACAGGCAACGAGATCAATGATGAAGGAGGTGGTCAAAATACGACTTGCTGGTGTAAAATACAAAGTTTTCACAGAGATTTTCCTGATTGACAAAACTTCACATCTTTGCCGATATTTGGCACTAGTGGCTTGCCGTATCTCAGACATCATTAGCCTTGACTGCAGTGCTGTATGCTCCATTAGAGGAGGTGCTCAGTCCCAAAAAAGAAAAAAAACTGTCTGTCACAGCAGCAGATGAAATTTGCACACATCCACTGAGTGGAAACTGCAAATATAAGCACAAATAAGCACCTATGTGTACACACACACAAACCTCTGCCCCCCATCTACCTCCCCACCACTCCACACACATGCAGCTGCAGTAAAATCCCGTCTTGATGCTGTCGCCCTGGGCTGTGTGATAGCTGGGCCGCAGTGTCCTCGCTGAATATTCCACGCAGCATTTTTATTCACAGCACAGCTGGTGAGAGAGGACAGCGAAAACGAAAGTGCCTCGGCCAGCCCTGCCTCACCCGTCCCCACCTCCGTTATCCTCTCAGGTTAAAGTCGAGTCACGGGAATAGTTTTCCCCTCTCGTCCCTCCCTCCCCCAATCGGTTGGTGAGACTGGGCACTAAGATGGCACGTAGATTAGTCACAAGCTGACTCATCTACAGATGGCGGCCAATTGGAAAGTGATGATACTGTATTCCGGCTCTCCGTCCAAACCTATATGTGGGGCATCGTACCTCTGTAGGCCAGCCAATCAGGGAGAGCCATCTGACCGACGCCCCTCAAACTAACATTTTTTTTGGATGCTTCAACTGTGGCTTCAGGAGATAAAGCGAACAAATAGCAACCTGCCTGCCTGTCTGAAAACCAATCCGACGGTAAGATCTCCGATCGGTGCCAACTGGAGCACTCAGGAGTGTCTGTTAGATCTTGTCTGTGTGTCAGTTGGCGCATCACCCTCTATTTTTTTATTTGTCATGCTTAGGATACAGTGTCTCAACGTCAAATCCGATAAAGTCTCCCCACTTCTTAGAGAAACCGGTCTGGACATGTCCAACCACACTCAACGAGGACACACCCTGAAATACACACACACATACACCTACACACACGCCAGAGCAACCCTGGAATTCATTTCAACCAAGCAGGAGGGGAGGAATTTCACATGCGCAACACACATACACACGTGCAAACATACAGCCAAGAGTCCAGGTTAAAGTCCGTCTTAACAGATTACAAGCGGGGAGATGGCGTGGGCGGTGAGGGGATGGGAGTCGTTATGATGATGGTTTAGCTCTATACATTGTGCACTCGTAGGAAAAGTCTAACAAAATACAACTGCTTTGTGAACTTAATCAGGGTTCGAGGAAACCTCCTCCATCAAAAATAGTAAGTAAGGCAAACATCAGAGGTGCGTAAGGGAGAGGAGCACATTTTTCCACACACTGTGTAAAGATACCTGAGCTATCTGGAGAGTTTCCCTGGCCCGGCAACGGCGGGGTGGTGGGGAGGCAGGCCCCCCCCACACACACGAAACACGCACAGTGGCGCACACGTACACACACGTTGATGTTGTTTGTTTTTTTTCTTTCTTACTTGCTCACCAGCAGCAGCCCAGCCCTGCCTGCCTGCTTCCCGGCCGGCTGTGAGCTGGGATGGTGTGTTTAATTGGGTGTAGCACAGGCTGTACTTCGGGGAGTCGAGATAAGTTATATCCTGTCCGTTAGCAGGGACAGGGAAGCTAGAGGTCCATCTGTTGGTCCAGTCCAGACTCTCCGGGAGTGGTTGGGATCGGAGGGGAGACGCATACGGGTGGGGGAGGTGAGGGAGGTGAGGGAGGAGAGGGACGACGGTCGGGGTCTCTCATCAGTCAGCTCCCAACCCCGCTGGTGACTGCTCAGTACGTGTTTCTCCAGATTTGTGCAGCAGGTGGTACAAATAACAAGGAGGGGGGCGTGGCTTCAAGTCCCCACATCCCCCCTCCCCGCCTCAAAAATATTCAAAGGAAAACGTTCTTTCCGAGAACGTAAATCAAGCGCTCCTCTCTCCTGGCTGTCGCCGCTGGCTCCCCCGGAGCGCGTCAGACCTTGTAGTAGATGTTGGCAGGGCTCTGCGGCGGCATCTCCTGGACGATGTAGACCGGGTGACCGTAGTCCCCGCTCACCTTCTCGTAGTGGGGGCAGTAGTTGTTCTCTGTCCGCAGGGGGATGATGATGTCGCTGGGCTCGGTGCCGGCCGTGCCGCCGGGCAGCTTGGGGTTGGACAGCGTGCTGAGCGACAGCGCCGACGGGCGGGCCTGAGAGTGCGCGTTTTTCCTGGAGCGCTTGCGCATCTTGATGAGCAGGATGACGAGGAGCAGTATGAGCACGAGGAAGATGATGCATCCAATGGCGATGGAGGAGAACACGGCCACCTTGGAGCTCAAGAAGCCGTCGGTGCTGGAGGAGGAACCCGGGTCGTCTTGGATCTTGGGGCCTGAAAAGAGAGAGAGAGAGAGAGAGAGAGAGAGGAGAAGAGAGAATGAGAGAGAGGGCTTAAGGAGAGGAAGGTCACCAAAAGGCAGAGATAATTTATTCCTTTTCTGAGCTGCACAGAGGAAAGATTTTTTGATGAATGGCAAACTATCATTCAGTTGTTTCCTGATGTACGTCTCTGCTTATTCCATGACTTGGACTTCACAGATTTATGTGAAAAACGCTAAAAAAAATTGGATTAAATGAAAAAATCTATTTCACCACATGTTTGGCAAAAGAACACATAACCAGGGCTGCAAGTAACAAGTAATTTAGTTACCAGTCAATCTATCAAGTCTTCTGATGATTAATCAATTAGTAAATTAATCGATTTCAATAATCGATTCATTGTGATTAATTTGATTAATCGTCTTATCAGTACAGATAACCCATTAAGTTTTCTGCATTTTCTCACATTACAGTTACAAACTTTAGAGTGTTTTATTATAGAGGTTTTATACTAATAATTCTTTTAGTATAAAAAATAAGCGCATCCTGCTGATTTTTCCTTTTATCCTTCTATACAATGTTAGAAATATATTTGACGGCTATTTTTGGATGAACCAATTAATAATTGGATACCAAAAGGTGCCTAAAAGGAGATTTTGTTTTTACAGCATTTGAACTGGGTGAAGGTAAAACCATGTCACATATTTAACAAAGGTTTTGTTTTTGTTTTAAATGCACAAATTATATATATATTTTGTACAGTTTTGGCTTAATTATGACTCATAATATGCTGTTCTTTCAGTAGATGACCCTTTTTATTGAGTTTGTTTAGTCTGCTTATGATTATGAAACAAGTGGACGATTATTTTAAAAAATCGATTCATAACGATTATTCCGATGAATCGTGTCAGCTCTACACATAACCCTATTATGTTTCCTGCATTTTGTCACATTGAACCTACAAGCTTTACCGTATTTTATGAAGATTTTATATGCAATGTCAACACAAGGCATTGAATCATCAGCAGGTAAATAGAAACCAAAGTAGATTCTGTTTAGGCTGAATATCTTCCAGCTTTGTAGATGTAGAAACAGAAAAATTCTCCTGTTCGTTTTTTTTTCTCTATAGCTCCAGCTCAGCCAGACAGGATGGAGAGCATCTGTTGCCACAGATCCCTAAATGGATTCAGGTCTGGATTTTGACTGGGTCACTCAAGCACATGGGTATGCTTTGATCTAAACCATTCCAGTTTGCGGCGTCAAACAGTATTTACTGCCTGTATGTCTGACCAGCCTCACTATTCGCGCTGAAGACGACCATCCCAACATGACGCTGCCACCACCAGGTTTGCAAACACTGTACTTCATATAAAACTCATAGTTAGCAGAGTTGTATTCATATTTTGGAATTTTTTTTCAAGAATATAGACAATATTCAAGTAGGGGAATAATTATTAGGGTATATTCAATTTCATTCATCATCTTCTGCACCCTAATTTAGTTTTTTGCAAGCTGCACAAAAAAAATATTTAGAAGCTTTTTCCACCAAGGCCAGATTTGTCGAGTGCACGACTAATTGTTGCATCAACAGATTTTCCCACCTGAGCGGTGCATCTTTCCAGCTCCTCCGGCGTTACCCTCGACCTCTTGGCTGCTTGTCTGATCAACTCGTCAGTTTAGGTGTGCAATGGTGTCTTTGTAGGTTTGCCAAAATGCTTAAAATCTTAGGATATTGTTGTATAACCTATCCATTCCATACCCCTTCAAGATTATGCAGAACTCTGGTTTTGATCTAGAAGCCTGTGGTCGTAACAGGCAAAAGCATGAAAAGGCATCAAGGGGATGTGAAGACTTTTTGCAAGGCACTGAGGAGTCTCCGTAAAAAGAGCAGCACGCATAAAAGCTATCTGTTCTTTGTTTCCTTAATGTTGCATTTTAGCGGAAATATATGGAGCGACAGAAGAAAGAGGTCGCATCACCGTTTGCTCGTTTAATTTGAATATAACGGAGGGTTGTTTTCTAACCTACCCAGAGAACTCTGATTGTTTGTTAGAGGAGACAATGCCTCTCTCCCCTTTCCTTGTTCTCCTTTATGAGTAACTTTCAAGAGGTCCCTTAGAGACAGCCTCGCATTCACAGTCCGTCTGTCCTGACATGTGCAGACCATACTAAATCCACTCTGAGTGCATCCCACTTTCTTGTTTGCTCAACATGACTAACGGCCCCCTTGATGTAATCTAATTGAATAAGCTCAATCAAAGCAGCCCCCCCGCACACACACCCCATTCCCATGCCAATGAAATCTGAAGTCGACACTCCGCACCGCAAAGATTCCCGCTCTGATCTTGTTTCCCCTTTTCCTTTTTATTTCGGGGGAGCGATGCGAGCGAGGGGCAAGTTGTTCGACATGTTTTGCGTGTCAGAGGCCAGGCGAGCGATGGAAAAACCAAATGTGGAGGGCACATCTGAACATCTGATTTTATTTTATCCTTTTGTTCGGGGGTCGGAGGGTGTGGGGGGTTCAGGATGGGATGGGAAAGGAACGGCTGGCTCCGCCGGTGACTGAAATCCGAGAGGAACCAAATCTGTTTTCCATGTATGCGCGCAGCTGCTGCCAAAGACCAGCACTCACGGCCCCCCGCCCCCCGCCTCAGCCATCACTCTTTTACTGTCCGTGACCCCTGCTCACCCCTGACGCCCCCCGCTGCACCCTTCTTACCTCCACAGGCACACAAAAGTCTCATACCTCAGGAGCCTGCCAGCCCCGTTAATGACTGTGTCTCCGCACTCTGGCGGCCCCCGTTTGCACTTAACCATTTATTGATAAGGGGATAACCGCGCCTTGAGCCTCTATCGCAGCCGAACACCGTGATTGAAGGCTACCAATTCTGCTCTTATCGGGAGAAATCGGAGGCTGAGGGAAATCCGTACATTCTGAGCGAGCCGGGGAAAGAGGCTGTCAAGAAATTTCATTCCCGAAATATCAGTCCCCTCCACCCTGCCGCCACTCGTCCTTCATTCCACCCTCACTTGACATAATAACTGATCCAACAGTGGCAGGCAGGTGAAAAGCCCCAAGAATACAGGGAAAAGTGACATAGGGACATCTTTTTTTAGAGCAGCTAATGTCAAATAAGCAACTATTAAGAAAAGCACTGCTTATCACATTGGGACAGGCGGAACAGTGTGAACATTTGAGGGTAGAGGGGGAGTTTGTGGTGCACAAAGTTGTAGAGTAAGTCAAAAAAGTTCCCTGCAAAGCAGCTGCTCTTTGGAGAAAAGAAGAAGGAGGAGAAGTGGCTCCTATGGAGGGAGGCAGTGGTGAAAAAGATGCAGATAAGAAATAAGAAACAGAAGCAGCTCAGATGAGATAAGCTCATCTTCATTTTGGGCCATACCAAGACTTGTGGTATGCCAGAGGTGCCTGGATGTGTAACGTAATTAAAAAAAACTGTTAAAATATAAATCAATATCAGTCCCTGCATTCAATAAGTATGTCTTAGAGCAGGGGTGCTCAAACTTTTTGAGACCAAGATCTACTTTTTCTCTCACCAGCCGCCTGAGATCTACCTCATGACACAAAGACAC
>CAEGAF010094603.1:0-41769 GCA_903067075.1 Micropoecilia bifurca | reverse complement strand
TTAATTTATACACAGTTATAATTAAATTATTAATTAAACTTACCTTTTATTATATCCTTAAGATTATGAGAATGAGGGAATTTTTCAGCTTGGATCCCAAGGCAAAATCACACCGGAAGTAAGGATACCCAGCTCCGAGTCATGGCGGCCATTGTCTGACGTCACTATGAAAAGGGTCTATTGAAATAGATTTATTTCAAAAAACGGAAATTCTTTTTTTTTGCGTCACAAGAGTCACGTGATCAACAACCCAACGTTTCTTCTAGTCAAGACATCCAAGAAGACGACAGGAAGTAGTAGGAGGATGATGGGTTTTTGCTGTTGTTTTCTCGGACAATGTGTATGTCATTCGAACATGTTCAACTGATTACTCTCCTATAAAATCGACAACTAAAATGTCCCCAAAACTCCGCTCCCTAGTATAAGGGGCTTGTTGCTAGTTGAGGCTGACCTTTCCTCTGATGGCTGGAATTATGAATATATTTCATGCAATAGTTTACGTTTAAAATCCCAAGATTTTTGAATGACATCATGAACAAGTTTAGCGTGTTAATTTCTTATTTAAGGGAAACAGCAATAGCAAAATCAACATCATCAAAAATATTGAAGCATTTATAATGGAAACAGAGTGATCCAAATGGTTGGATGCAGCAGTGGAAATGTGTTCTCTGCAGTCATGAAACAATCGTGACGACCAGGCAATGCAATAAACAAGTTGGGGTTTGGCAGTTCCCAGGGAATTGGCACTTGCCTGACAAGTGGAGCATTTGGTGCTGAGGAAATTACATTACATGGCTGTTTTTCAGGATTTTGGGCTCAGTTCCTTGGCTCCAGTGAAACAAGATCTTTGAATGCTATAGGATATCAAGATGTTTTAGGTGAGTTCAAGCTCCCAACTTTGTGGGAATATTTTAGGGAAGTTCCCTTTACTGCAGAAAGTAAGAACCAAACAGACATGGATAACTGAAGTCCTGACTTCAACCCAACATAAGACCTTCTGGATGAATTGGAGCATCTAGACTTTCCTCCCATCATCAGTGTTTGACCTCAAAAATGCACTTTGAAGCTTGCAGGATTTAAAACTAAAGACAGGGGTGTTAAAAGGTTTTTGCCGTGGTGGACAAAACTGTCAAATTTAAACTAGTGGCAGGACATAAAAAATAGCCATGGTGCTCAATAAACTTAAATATATCATTAACCCTTTATGTCCTATATTTAAAATCTCCGCCTGGATATTTTTGCTTCTTTTCAGAAACTGGTGAAATTTTTCACATTGCGCAAAGTGTGGCGGAATTACGGTACTGCAAATTTTTCTGGACCGTCTTCACTCTGTTTAGGACTTAAAGATTTAAAGATCAAAATAATAAAAAGAACTTCGGACTCTTGTCTTATTGAAAGAAAAAGATATTTCAAAATTTCTTGTGTTTTCTCTATTTTGTTGACCAAATTTTTACAATTTGTGACATGGGATAATGGGCCGAACAAAATCATATTGAGGACCACAAGTGGACCATGGGCCACACATTGGACTCCCCAGACATAAACATTTTGATTTAAAATATATATACATTATATAAAAATCACATTATTATATATTGAAATATTTCACTGCTAAATACACCAAATTATCAAATAACTTAGTCGTGAATATGAGCAAATGTTAACGCCTGATCAGATACCTGGGGCTAATAATAAACATGCAGGACAGATCTGTATTGCTAATTTTCATTTTATTATAAAAAAAAAACAGTATTTGAGTCCACAGTTTGTTTCCTTTGTACAGTAAAAAATATTAAATTAACTCCCAAAGTTCTGAGCAGAAAGATAAAGAGGATACGGTTTATAAGGAGGGAGCCTGTCCTCCACCAGAGGAGGATTTAAAAAGTCCAAAGGAAGCAGCAAAGGGGAAGAGGAAGAAAGAGACTAACCGACTGCCGGCTTTCGCCTCGTTTCTGTGCAACACAGTTCATTTGGATCATCGTCATCCTGTTTATTTAACAGTAGAATCCTAAAAAAGAAAAAAAGAAGAAGCCACCCTTCCCATTTGTATACATCCCAGCCCACATATGTAAAACGTTACAGGCACAAAGGTATGCATCCCCCCCTCCCCAAGCCTCCGCAGCTCCATCTGCAGTCTTTAAAAGGAAGGAGTGGGCACACATTCGAGGGAGGGGGCTTTGCACGTCTGCGAGGAAAATAAAAAATAAAATATTAAAAGAAAAAATGTCTCTTCCAGCGTGACATCTCGGACCCGGACGCTTGACGTCGTTCCCACCTGGACAGCTTAAGCAAAATGAGAGACGAAAAACTAAAATAGAGTGAAGCCGTCTCAGGACGTCCGCAGCCCAGCTCTGATGAAACTGAATAAATAAAACAAGCCCAAACGATACAAAAAGAAAAAAAATTCTTTGTGTTTGAATTTACAGATATGTTGAATCACTGCAAAAAACCCCACCCCAAAAAACGCTGAATGATGCAAAACTAAACAAAATACTTGCATTAAAATAATTTCTTTAATCCTTGACCCTCCTTTTAAAATTGTAAAAACATATTTTAAAAAAAAAAGGCAAGTACTTTTGTTTACAAGGGAATCGCCCCCATACTCCCACCTTTGTCCTCAAGTTGGCAAAAATATATATTAACAGCAATAAGTTACAATTCATTCTAACTCATTTAACAACTGCTCCATTAATTGTTCATCTCCCATAGGAAGTTCAGTTCAATGCATCTTTATTGAAAACATTTTAAATAACTTTTTAATAATAGTAAAAAAAAAAAAAAAAGGCTAAGGAATAATAATACTGTCCTTGGTGAGTGCAGTTTGAGCAGAGATTCGCTGAGCCTCTACATGTGGTCTAGGGAGTTGTGGTTCATGTTCTGACCCATCGGGTCGGGACCGCCGGCGCCGGCCGGCCCGTGCAGACCGGCCATGCCGCTCAGCTGGGAGAGCATGGCGCTCTGGTCGGAGCCAAACTGCTCCATGGCGTTCTGCTGCTGGCTCGTCTGCTGCTGCGGGGGAACCACCATCCCGGGGTGGTGCTGGTTCAGGTGGGCCGGGTGCGGCGAGCCCGTCTGCACCTGCGGCGAGATGTGATGCGGCGACGGCTGGGGCTGCATGCGCGGCGACGGGCTGGAGTGAGGCGGCTGGGACTGCGGCCGAGGCGAGGGCTGCGGCGAGCGCACCTGGTTGGCGAGCGACGTGGTCAGCGCCTGGCCCTGCAGGTGGGGGTGCGGCGACGGTGCCATCTGCTGCGGCGGCTGCTGGGGGCTCATGGGGTTGCTGTGTTGGGCGGGCGAGCTGCCGGGGCCCAGGTGCTGCTGCTGCTGCTGCAGCAGCCTCTGCGGCAGAGTTTGTTGGAAAAGCGTCTGGGAAGACGGAGGGGTGGGTCCACCCTGGGGAGGCTGCGGGCCCTGAGGCGGTTGCTGAGCAACGCCTCCGCCTCCTGGACCCGTGTCGCCACTTTGGAGGGCAGCCATGCTGTTCTGCTGCTGCTGCTGCTGCTGCTGCAGCTGGAGCTGCAGCCTCTGCTGCAGGGTGACCGTGACCTGCTGCTGGGCGGACCCCAGGTATCCCTGCGCCTGCTGCCCCTGGGGGCCTCCAGGGGGCCCCTGCCCCATGAATCCTTGCCCCTGATGAGGCTGCGGCTGCTGGAACTGACTGTGATTCATCCCCATCTGTTGTTGCTGCTGCTGCTGCTGTTGCATCTGCTGCTGCAGCTGCTGCCGCCTTATAAGCAACTCTCGCACCTGGAGATTGTTGATGTTGCCCATCTGCGACCCCTGACCTTGCATACCTCGGCCCACCGCTTGCTGCTGCTGCTGCTGCAAACTGCTCAGCATCGGCCTCTGTTGCTGCTGATGCTGCAGCTGCTGTTGCTGCTGCAGCTGTTGCTGCTGCTGCTGCTGCAGCTGCTGCTGTACCTGCTGCAGCTGAGACATGGATACCATGCTGACGTTGGCTCCTCCCTGACCGCCCATGTGCATCGCCGGCTGGCCGCCGCTTGCAGCGTTCATGTTCACCTGTGGGTTGACTCCAGGCATGGCGTGTCCACCCGGCCCCCCGGCGGGGCCCGGGCCCCCTCCTGGGACGCCGTCCTTGTATTTTGAGGCTCGTTGCTTGATGAAAGCAGCCATGAGCTGAGGGTTGGAGCGCAGGATGTTGAGGACCTGCTGCTGCTGCAGCGGAGAGCTGGGGGAGCGCAGGGTGCGGAGCAGCTCCTGTAGAGCCGCTTGGGGGATGTTCCCGCCAGCGGACCCTTGCTGCTGCTGCGCTATGTTCATCATGGCTGCATGACCCTGAGCTGTTTGATGCGACGGCTGCTGCTGCTGCTGTTGTTGCTGCTGCTGCTGCTGCTGCTGCTGCGCTGCCATCATGGCTTGATGGTTCATCTGGTTAATCATCGCCTGCCGTTGCTGTGGTGGAATCCCCTGTCCGGTCCACTGCTGCTGCTGCTGCTGTGGGTTCTGCAGCGGCGCGCCCATCCTCTGTGGTGGCAGGTTGCCCTGCGGCGGGGGTTGCTGCTGCATGTGCCCGCCGGTGGCCATCATCCCCTGCATCGGACCCTGCTGCTGATCCATGTGGGCTCTTACAGCCGCTTGGTTCTGCGGCTGCATCCCCTGCGGTCCGACCATCCCCACTGGACCGCCGTGCCCCATGGGCATCTGCTGCGGCTGACCCGGCTGGTGGTGCGGGTGAGACGGCATCATGCCTGTCGCCGCTGCCGCCGCTGCCGCTTGCCTCTGCAGGCCCAGCCTCCTTTGGGCGTCGGCCACCTGCTGGATCTTCAGGGCTATCTCCACGGCTGCAGGTGGGGGGCCGGACGGGGGCGGCTGGCCAGGCGGCTGCTGCCCTGCTGCGCTGCCCGGCATCACAGCCCCGCCGGGTTGCTGAGGCGGCGTCGACGAGCCCATCAATGGTTTCCCCTGGGACTGGTGAATGGGGGAGGAGCCTGGCGGTCTGGCGGCGTACTGCGGGTGGGGGTTGCCCCCCGGGACGCTTTGCTGCGGCATCTGAGCAAGCATCTGCTGCTGCTGCTGGTGTTGCTGGGGGGAGTTCATCATCCCTCCTGCTGCAGCCGCTCCACCACTCATCTGCTGGTACTGGTTCAGCGGATGCTGGGCCGGCATCGCTCCTTGCTGCATCCCGTTTCCAGGACCCATGCCCTGCGCCGGGACCGGGGGCATGTTTTGAGTCGGCGTGTGGGGATTCGGCGGCTGGGCGCCGACCGACGTGGGCGTGCTGGGCGCCGTGGCGCCGTTGGCTCCCGGCGACGGCAGCCCCACCATGGGCCCCCCGGGCGGCGCCCCCACAGGCTGGCCCGCCTTCTGCATGCTGGCCATCCTCCTCCTCAACATCTGCGCCTGCTGCAGCCGGTGCTGCAGCTGCTGCTGCCGGAGCTTCTGCTTGATGTTCAGGCAGAACGGGACGGGGCATTTGTTCTCCTGGCAGTGCTTGGCGTGGTAACAGCACAGCGCGATCAGCTGCTTGCAGATGGGGCAGCCGCCGTTGGTCTTGCGCTTGCAGCCCTTGGTGTGCTGCACGACGCGCTTCATCTTCTGACAGGACGGGAGGGAGCAGTTGGCGTTGCGGCACTGGCACGCGTGGACCAGCGACTGGATGCAGCGCTGGATGCTGAGGCGACGGGAGTCGCCCGGACTCTGAGTGGCCGCCGCCGCCTGGTTGTTGCTGTCGTCGTCCAGGCCGAGCCCCAGTTTGTCCATCTTGTGCTCGTGGCCTTTAGTGTTGTAGCAGGTGATGCACAAGTCATAATCCTGATGGGGAAAAAAAAAGGTAAAAAAAAAATGAATGTAGATATTATTACACAATGTTGTTTACAAGTGTCACCAAATCACATTCAAGACCTTTTCAGATCCTTCTAATGCCACCTTGAATGAAATTCTGCTGAGCGACCAGTGAATTTCCTGTATGTGAAATTTTGAGCTTGCACAAACAAGCTCAAAATACAAAGGCAAATTGTAGAGTGAGACGCAAAAAAAGTAGCTAGGAAGGACATATTAGCTGCTAGTTAGCAGTTTGTCTCAAAAGACTCAGAACGTATTGAAAATGTCCGTGTGTGACTCAATTTTTGCCTGTTTGAAAAGTCTTGTGAGAAAAACAAGGTTAAATAGTTTTTTCATGATGAAATGTAAGACCAACACATTTAAAGCCTTAATTGAGCTAAATGAATTTAGAGGGTTTGTGCAGGTTTCACCAACTCAAACTAAAGACTTTTAAGATAATTATAATTTAAATTTAAAACCAGTTTCAAAACAGAAATGTACAAAAGAAACAGCCTTAACTCCTTCAGTGACAGGCTCTTTTCTTCAGAATGAATGCACCATTGTATGAGTCAGAAATAAAAATAATCTCGTGGTGAAGACAAATGTCTTCCAGCCAACTGGCAATATAATTGCTCTTAAACAATAACAAACACAAAAAACAAGCTAGCTAGCTAGAAAAGTTTGTTTCCTTTCTACTGAAGGAAATAAACCAGTGGTTCCTGCTACTTTACTATTAGTGTACTATTAATTATGTAGTTAATACACCTTTTGCCAGCTAGCAATGGTGTATTAGCAGCATTTGCCTGACAGAAAAGTTAAACTAGAAAAATTGACTATATAAAATATACAAGATTAAATAATATCACCACACAACTTAAGACCTGTGACTAACCTATTTAAGGCCAACTTAAACCTTTTCAACCAATTTAAGACATTCTTACCTCACAAACGGTGCAGTGGAAGCGGGTCTCCACGTGATGTTTGCACTCGTTGCAGGTGTAGACGAAGCGGTCCTGGCTCTGGTTGTGGAGCTCCACCAGCATGCACATGGAGCTCCACATGGACCTCCTCAGGGAACTGAACTCCAAGTGCTTGTCTCGGGCCAGGGTCAGGAAGGCGTCGCGGCCGTCCATCAGGTCGCAGGCCATGAGGGGGTCGGGGTCGGTGATGGGGGGCAGCGAGTTGGCGGTGGGGCCGGCGATCAGGCGGATGACAAAGAAAACCTGCCAAAACGAAACAGAGAAACGCTTGAGGGAATGTTTCTTGAAAACAGCCTTGCTTTTTTCAATGTTTCAAACTTTTATTTTATTGTGTTCAAATCGATTTCAAAAGACCACACTAAAGTTTATGGGGGTAATAACAGAAGAAAAAAAAAAGACATACCTCTTTGTGTTTCTCCATGGTGGCGTAGAGTTTCTGGGAAAGGTCGTTGGAAACGCTGGGCATCCCCGGCTTCTTCTTGTTGGCTCGGCTCAGGCTGCTCTTGTTCTTGTTCGCCTTTTTATTGTTCTTCTTTTTGGCATTCTTGCTGTCTCCTTTTGTGGCCTGTGGAGGTTTAAACGAAGACGGAGTCAATAGCCGTCCGGAGGCGGCAGCGAGACGAGATCGAACAAGAATCCGCCGCGGATTCTTTTCTGACTCACGTCGGTGCTCTCGTTGGAGGTGCTGCTCTCCTCCCGCTTCCTCTCCTCCTCCTCCTGCTCCAGCTCCTTGATGCTCTCTTCCAGCACGTTGGGCCAGAAGTCGCCCTCGAAGTACGGCAGCTCCTTGGCACTCGTCAGGCGGTCTTCTGTCGCCTGCTTGAAAATGTCCTAAAAGTTCCCCCCGCCCCAAAAAAGATTTAATGAAATCAGTAGTCAGTAGTCATCTCCACTGAACTGATGTTGAACTGTTAGCATGTTATGACAGCCACGAGACACACAGCAATAATATTCAGTCAGAGGCTTATTCAGATTTGTTGCAACACTGACTGCTACCAGAGATCCTTCCTGCACACAACAACTATGTGAAGATACTTGGGAAGTTATATGTAATTCCCCTTTTGGATAAATGAAGAACTTTTGTTTTTCATTTGAATCAAATTAAAAAATATTCTGCATTTATTTATCTCACAGAAGTTCCATCCGTAGGTCCTTCATTAATATAGAGTTGTCTGTATTATTTTTAGACTTTATTTTATTTTTGTTGCTGTGCTGCTGTAAACAAGTAAATTTTTATTCATATTTTACAAATATAAACTTAAATGAATTTTAGTGGGACTCCAATAAAAAGGAAGCTTGGGAGAAAGCTTCCTTTAGTTCATCTTCACATAAAATTCTGACCTGCTTCTTTGGTGTTGTGGAAGAAAAGTATCCCCACAGCATGATGCAGCCACCACCAATATGTTGATCAAAAACGGTACATTCAGGATGTTATTTTTCTGGTTTTTCAAAAACAACACTTTCTCTAATTCACACTCCTGTGAAACTTTGGTCATAAATTTACAATAAAATGTGACTTTTGATGTTGTGACGTGACAAACAGGCAAAAATTACAAACTTTTACAAAGTTTGGTTTCTTTAAAAACTACCCTGAAAACAAAGTGGAGCCATATTCCCAATCAAAGGCGTCACCTTGTAGTCGTGGACGATTCGCTCAGCGACGGCCTTGTCCAGCATCTTCTTGTACCACTCCTGCAGCCGTTTGGGCTTCGGGATCTTCTGGTCCGGCGGGTGACAGTGGAAGATGTAGTCGTCTCCCTCGCTGGGAGGACACGCCCAAATGTGTCCCGTCGTATACCTGAGGTCGCAAAACAGCTTTGAGTTTAATCTCCGCGTATTAAAACCCACCTTTTATGTTTTCCCACAAGCGCCCTTTGCCGTCTTACCCCAGTCTCTTGACGTACTCCAGGTAGCCCAGCAGGATCTCGTGGTAGACGGCGGTCCTCAGGTGTCGCGGTTTAAAAAAGTGCACGCTGTCCAGGTACGAGATGTACACCCGTCTCTGGTTGGGCGGCGGGCAGTCGGAGCCGTACTCTTGGACGTGCATGCCGAAGAAACACACGTCGGCTCCGTCGATGTCCTCAAAGGCAAACAGGGCCTTCATCCTGTACGGGAACGACTCGGCCATCTCGCCGTTGTCCACGAACCTGGAAGAAAACGGCCGGGAAAGTCAAGAAAAAATCTAAATAACTTGAAATATATATGTATATATATAGCTGCCGTTTGTTATATAGCACGAGATACATCATTTGGTGCGACGTTCATAATTTTGACAAATAAACACCTTTGTTAGTAGAAAATGAGGTAAATTTCAAGAGAACACAAGGAAATTATCAGCAGCGAGGGTCTTATTGACATCATTAATATGAAATATCTTGTGTGATTAAGAACCGGTGTTGTTCTTTTTGTATGATTAATTAGAAAACGTTATCAAATTGTACCACACTTTTACAAAAACAGATGTGAATAAAGGGAGTTGTGATAAAATGTTAATGTAAAACAATTTAATTTAAAACAAAACAGCTTTCATGTCACGCAGCAGGATTATTTCTGATGAAGCAAACTGACAGGAAAAAAACAAATGTAATTTCAATATAAAATCCAAATGAAAAGCACATCTTTGGAAATTTAAGAGTCACACTAACACAAATAAAAGAAACCTTCATGGACAAATACAACAATTTTGAAAAAACAACATAAAAAAACCCATTTCGCTTGCTTATTTGTCAAAAACTCACACATAATCCTGGCCTACGGAGAAAGAAACCTGCCAAGCGCTCACCTGGACTTCATGCCCGGCTTGACCTCGACCACCTTGTCCGAGACGTGGACCACCCGGACGGTGACCTCTCCAGACTCGGGGTGGCTCTGCCGCTTGAGGTAGTCGTTCACTCGCATCTCCAGGTAGTTCCCCAGCTTCGTCTGAGGAAGTCCTGCAACGAAACAAAGGAATGAGATGGGGGGAAAAAAAAAACTCCCCTAACTAAGGGTCCAGAGTGTCGGCGACGTTTGTCACCAACGAAACAAAAGCAGAATGTTCGCTTGTACAACTTCACTTACTTTTGGCTGCGTATTTGTTCTCCTTTCGCGTCTTGTTGGCCTTTTTCAGGCAGTTGTCGCATACAAAGCTGTGAACGGAGAAGAAATCAATAAATCCGTTCATGACACTGGAAAACTGCTCACATATTTATGTGACAAACAGACCACAGGAAGTGGGGTTTAACTTTAAGGAATCACTGCTCTTTAATATTTCAAAGCCTTTTCTCCCCCCGGACTATTATTAAAGGACTTCTGAAGAACCAAGACATGCTTTGAGCCACAGAGTGTGTGTTGTTCACAACGGCCTCCTTACCCTGACGGCCATATGGTTTCATTATGCAGAACGCAGATCTGGTGCATTTTACGACCGCAGTCGATACATTCCACGAGGCTGAGCAGAGACAAAACCAGAGTCAGGAAATGTGTATTGAGACGCTCCTGAGCGGAGGCCCGCTGGACGTTCACACCGCGCAGAGTCAAATAACAACACTAGAGGAGGAAGAAGAGGATGAGGAGGAGGAAGAGGAGCACTTACAGCTCAGGGTCGAGCGTGTCGTTCTTCTTTTTCTGGAACTGGTCTTTGTTGATGGACCTGTGGGGGGAAAAGAAGGGGAATATATTTGATTCTCTAAAGATTGAGTAAAATTATCTGTAAAAGTTACATTTACTTTTCAAGTCCGACGTCCTGATTAATACAGAAAACAAAATTAATAAACTTTAGTCCAGCATATTTCACAAAAAATAATTTTGAGAAGCAGAAACGGTATTAAATCCACATTTTTTAGGAGCCAAATGAAGTCAAAAGAGAAGCTGAACTGTTCAAGATTATCCTTTTAGCATTTAGACTTCTGGGTCTTGGAACGTGTTGGGTTTGTTAAAACCTTCTGTGGTTGAAAACGGTGGTAAAGAGTCAATGAGATCCTCGAAATATGATCAACTTGCGTATAAACACCCCAGGTTCAAGTATTTACACAATCCATTCGGACATCTGCTCCGGTGCTAGCCTGCATTCTGCTGCTTAACAGATGAGCCAAACATTGTTTTAAAAACATGGATGCCTTATTTTAAATCAAGTTAGTTAATGCTACTTTAGTTTTCTGTTTTTGCAAAGTATTTCCAAAAAGACAAAGACGTTTGTTCAGCTGGGGAGTGGCAACACCGAGCTATGCTTCGTACAGCTAAAGAAAATTCTTTGAGACGTTTCTCTGTGGCCATTTTTGAAACCGTAGCATTTTGAAAGGTCGGCGGACTTCACAGAAGCTACCAGAACATTCCTGCTGTAGTGAAGTAGCCACTTTGATAAATTGTAAGCATTATTTTTGCAGCAATATTTTTCTATCGTGGCAGATTTAGAATCACCATTTTTCATAAACCCTAAAGTCCTTTTGTTTTAATCTGAAAATACTATAGGAATGAAAGGATTAGTAGCGATTAATCAAATTAATTGTGATTAATCAAACAAGTAATGATTAATCGAATGAATCTCGATTAATCGATTATTGAAATAATCGTCCACTAATTTATTCATTGGTTAATCATTAACTGGAGTGCTACGACTCTTAAAAAGTATCATTTGTTGAAAGAACAGTCAGAGGAGGATTTAAGCCAAAACTGTACAAAAAAAATTTACATGTTGCATTTGAGATGAAACCTTCTTTGTAAATATTTTTTTTTAAAGAAAGCAAAAACCTCCTATTGAGCAACTTTCCCCATCAAATTACTAATTAAAAATATAATGAACAGATTAGAACAGTATTATTTTTAGCTGAAGATTTTGTGACAAATGATCATAATGCTATGTCATTGCATTTTAAGCATTAAAAATATATTTTTCTTATGTAAAAAAAATGTATCATTTGCATATTTTAATATAGTTCTAATATTGTGTAAAAATGCTTGGGTGGCTAAATAAAAAAATCTGCAGGCTGTGAAAATATCCGATTAATCGATTAATCATCAGAATAATTGATTCCTACAGTGATCGTTAGCTGCTTCCCTACATTTCTATTTATTAAAGACGACAAAGTGCGACTCCTTTAGTAGAGTTAAGTAGGACTTTGAAAAATCTGCTCACACAGCAAAAACCTACAGATAGCTCTGTACTTCTGACCCATTATCACTAGTATGTAATCATATCTGCCGAGGCAGTCGGTCGGTTTCAGTTGGGCCAGCCGCTACGTTTTGTGTGTTTAAGAGTGTGACGGTACTCACGTCTGAGGCTGGGAGGGGTCGTCCCCCAGGGAAACGCTGTCGCCTTGGATTTCGTTGAAACACTTCTCACAGAAGTGGTACCTGTCAGCAAGAAGCCCATATTTTGGTGAACTACACCGTTCGTCATCAGCACAGCCAATCACAGAGAAGGAGCGAAGAAGCAGCCACCAATCAGGGCAGGGCGGGGCAGGGCAGGCCGGGGGAGCGCGCGCACACAGGTGGAGGCAAGGAGGGCAAGGTGGGTCGTCGCCAGGTAGGTAGCGGCCAATCATGATGCGCGGTTTTTGTGTGGGCGGGTTTTGAGATTGCGCATTAATTTTGGAGTGGATGATTGGTCACACCAAAAGCAGGCCAATGCAGACATCACAAGCGTAAAAGAAAGAAAAAAAAACAGGAAGGAGGGGGGAGAGGATGGAGATGGGGGAAAGGTCAAAATGAATTATAAAGAAAAAAAAAACACGGAAAATAAGTTGTTACAGGTTGGACACAAAGACAGAGATGGAGAGACAGAGGGGAAGGGGGCGAACGGGAGGTGGGAAAAAAAACAACCAACAGAGGACAGAGAGCCAAGGCAAAGCAAAGATTAGCATCAGACATTCAGTGGTAAACAACAACAACAACAACAAAAACATTACAGCAACAAGAGAGAGCACTGGGAGCCGCAGGGCAGCAGAGCAGCGAGAATACGAGGCTCCAAATATGAAAAGGTGAATGAGGAAACAAATAAAGCAACAGCGAGCCATCATCCTTTCTGCTCATTCATAAAGCGGGCGCCCTTCCTTCTGGTGGAGAAAACAAACGCACCCGGCTCCCAGGCCTCGGGTGTTACGGTTTTAGCCAGCGGCAGCAACAGCGCCGCTAATAATCCACCGGCGGAGGAGAAGGGAGCCCACTTTATGAATGACATCATGAAAATTAAAAAAAAAACAAAAAACAGTGAACTATGAAGATGGTGATGGTGCCACGGTAAATATTTGAAGCCACAAATCAATCTCTTCTGTGATTGCACTGACTGATGCTTCGCTGCAGGAAATTTATTTAATGTGGGAAAACAAAATGCATCAGACTAGATAATCCCAGCAATTTCACTTTTTTTTCTCTCAAAAATAAATACATAAAATAAAATATAATAAGTGTTCTGAAAGCAGGTTCATGCTGAAAAGGGTCTTACCTGTTCTGGTAACTAAAATAAGAAGCATCGCGTTGGATGGTGCATAATTGTTTTCCGTAGCAGCAAAGAGTTTGGGGAGAAAATTCGTACTGTAAAAGCAAAGAGACAAACAAAACAAAAACAGAAAAGTTAGAAAATGAACACAGCCAGTCATTCTTTCCTCAAAAAAAAAAAACAATTCACACCTGTCCAGCTCATCAGCTTCAGGTTCAGAAATTTCCAATGTTTAAAGTTAATGAAATATATTTCATAAACAGGCTTGAGAACATAGTGGCTTCAAAGAGTCGTAAAATGACATTAAATCTCCCCAGTATTCTATCAACTCACTCACAAGTGCTTGGATCGCTCAAGTTCTCCCTTCTGTTATTCTGGTCAGCAACAGAAAATGTTTCTATACAAGTTAAACCATTTTAGATGTCAACAAAGTTAAGAAGGCTAAAATAATGTTATGATAATATCACAAAAACTGCCACATTAGTAGCTTGTAAAAATGTTTGTGGCAAATAAAGCTACTTTCAGTTCCTGGTGATGATGTTTTTATTGATTAAATGCTAAGCTAACATTAGCAACTGGTTACATACAGGGATTGTCCCCAGTGCATTTTAAGCCTGGCGGGCCACCAGGCTTTACTTGTGCGACCACCAGGCTCAGTATTGCTTTTTTTAATTTAAATTTTCCTTAAATGTTTGCACTTTTAAGACTTTATAGTTGGTGTTAAGACAATCTTCCAATAAATCATAAATATCAAGTGGTATTTTCAAATTTCCTGTCAACTTTAAACATTTTAAACTCAAAGACACGGCAGGCCGCAGGATAACTGACTGCTGAGCGCCCAAACCTTAACATATTTCTGTAAATTAATGGCCTGACTAAAAATGATTTTGTTTTTTTGGCCTTAAAACATTTTTTGGAAAGAAAAAGATTAATTTTTTTTGTTGCCAATATTACTATTGGAACAAAAATGACTTAGGCCATTATTTTATGAAGGTGGTGATATGATAAGAGCATTGAGGCTGAAGGGATAGAATATCTGTCATTATCAAAAACGTAATCAGTAGATAGATGTAGCGTAGGCCACAGCATCCTGAGCCCCTTATTACGGCATGTTTAGAACACCATACTTTCCACTCTGCCAGGTAAGAGATTCCCTTGTTTTCCTGAACCCACACACCAGATAACACAAATCTGATTTACCTTCCTCCCACAGCAGTAGCCCAGCCCCTGCATAACGGGGTCGATCTCCGACTCAAACACCTCGGCCAGCTTGGAGCAGTACTTGTAGACCCGCGACGTCTTTCGGTTGTACAGCCAGGCGTTGTTGAACATCAGCCAGATGTCCTCGATGTACTGCCACGGCTCCTCGTACTGCCCCGTGTCCAACTTGCGCTTAATGGTCGAGAGGTCCATGGGGTTCTTGACGATGTCGAAGTAGTCCTGGATTGGGATGGTCGCCCACGTTAGAGGTCAGGTTGAAGAGTTGAGGAGGGGGGACAAAAGGAAGGAGGGTAGGGGAGGAGAAAGAGGAGCCAGGCGGTTGATTTGTAAGGTGGGAGACGGAGGAGGATGAGCAGCGTCATCATCGACATCAGGGAGAGGCATTGCAGGCGGCCGACAGGACCAGAGTAGGGAGAGAAGAGGGTGCAGGGGGACAATGTTGTTGAGCGCTGCAAAGAAGAAGGTTCATGTGCAAACAGAGAGACATGACAACTTCTGCCCTCCAGCTCTCTGCTTTGCACCCAACACTCCCAATCTAACTACCCGCCCCTGCCCCATCAGCCAGAAGACCAATCAGCTGCAGGTAAAATCTACCCAAAGATGCAGGTGGATTTTACAAGCATGTCATCGGTCAAATCGCCACCAACTGGTGCAGAGCTACTGACTTAGAAACACGGCTGAACAAAACCTCCATGATAAGCAACTGACCAGGGTGCAAAGCCATGAAAAGAAAGAGCAACAGGCAGGACGGATCTAAGCTTTTAAGCTCCAATGCCAGCAGCATGAGTGGTGATAAGGTGACAACGCTGAGGACAACAGTGTTGAGGTGAAGAAAGCGTGTCGGCGTCTGGAGGGTTCGCCGAGCCGTCTTCCAGTTTGCTTCTCCTGAAAATGCAGCGCCGTTTGACAGAGAAGCGAAGAGGAGGGCGAGCAGTAGAATAGGCTTTTTAGGCCCTCCAACAACGGAGAAAAAAAAAAAAAGACTAATAGGTGTGAGTTTCAAAGAGCAGGGTCCATCTCAGTGTCACCATGGCAACAAGAGATATGAAAAGACCCTCGTATCTGAATGGAGCAACTCACACAAACAAACAAGTGATGCATATTAGCAAGACAACTTGCAGAGCCACACTCCAGTTGTTTGGGCAGAAAAATAAACGAACTGAATTGAGATATTTCTAGATATTTTCAAAACAAAACATTTTGTGCGGCAATATTCATACAACCACAAACTTCAGTGAATTTTATTGGGATATTATGTGATGGACTAACACAGAGCTTCCCAATCTGTGGGGCGCGTCCCCTAGGGGGGGAAGAGGTATAGATGAATGAAAAAAAACAACAAACGCTGTATGCGCTGGGGTTTTACCTTAGAATGACCAACTTTCTGTTATTCCTATGTCAATTTGATACAGTAGGGGCTTCTGCACTTATCTGTGTCCTCTGTCACTGTTTTCAGCAGTTAAAACTGTATAAGTCATTGTTAACACATTGTAACCTGTTTTTCCGAGCTGCCTTTAAACACAACATGAGCGCTACGACACTCGCGTTGGGTTTACACCTGTGTGGCAGCGACGGAGACCTGCTGCTGCTCTCAGGCGTGTGTTTGAATCATGGCAGCAAACCAGTAAAAACGTAAAGAACCTTTTACAGTTGTTGCTTCAAACTAACTGACTGAGTTGAGTAAAGCTGTTGGATGCAGCAGTGACGTGCGGTGAGATTCATAGCTGGTGAGGCACTGACTTCATCATAATCCGATTTACAAATCTAGACGCCATGAAAGTTGTTTACATAAGAAAATTTTGCGCATGCGGACAATGTTGGATTGGAAAAAGGCTTTTCCTTTACATGCCATCCAGAGCTGCGCTGCCACCGTAGAATAATTCCGTTAACGCAATCAAACTTGGACGTAGATATGATTAATTTTGTGCTGCTCCACAGCAAAGGGAAAAATTGTTAAAGAACAATTCAAAACCACGACTGTCTCGCTCTCTGTATCAGCTCAGCTACAAGCACACTCATTGCCATAGCAACTGACAACGCCACAAAAAATTAACACTCAGATATTTCCCATACAAAGAGCAGAACATTCAGTCTGTTGCAGTAGTATGGTTTTAGACTTAATGATTACTTTGGGATTATTAATTAGTGATTGATGTGGTAAGAGGAGAAAACTATAAATATATCGCTGCACTTGACTTTACTGCATGGCTAGCTGCTAGCTCGCTGTTATGTTCTCTTACCCTGCAATTGTGGAGTCATAATGTCTGGGATCATGAGCGCCCCCTGCCTTGAGGCAAAAGAACTGTCTGCCTCACCTCAAATCTGTTCTGTTTGCTACAGCTCACTGCTGCATCACCAGTTTTGCTTCCAAGCATTGAATGGAAACTGCAAACATTTAGCGATTTTGAAGAAAAAAATCATCAGAATTGGTTAAGTTAAATGAAAAATATCAAATTTGACTCCCTGACCACATGTCACTGGGATGCAGGCAATGTTAGCTAAATGATGACTAGCTAATATCAACACAACACCTTAAGCTTAACAAGTAGCCTCTAGGCTACTGACAATGTTGTCTATGTCCGCCACTCACACACATCATTCAACCAGGTAGCCTCTCCATTTTGGTAATCCACAGGGGGGGTCCAGAGAATGTTTGGAGACCACAGGGGGGGGTCCAGGAGAAAAAGTTTGGGACCACTGGACTAACACATGGTGGTGCAGAACTTGTGAGTGGACCGAAAGCGATGCATCGTTTTCGCAATTAAGCAAGAACCATAACGATGTGTTTCTTTGCATTCGACTCCCAAGTGACTACATTGCAAAGTGGTGAGCACAGCTAGCTAAAGTTAGTTGTGACCATAAACATTAGTTCGGCTAACGCTAAAGCGCTACACCAACACAATATTTAGATTTAGAAGAAGCTAAAGTTAAAACTCTATACCAACATGGTATTTAGCAAAAGCTAATGCTAACCACCATACAAGCATGGTATTTAGTGGAAGCTAATGCTAAAGCACTACAGCAACATGGTATTAATAAGGAGCTAATGCTAAAAAAAACAACTTCCTCTCAAATTATATATGTAATTTAAAGACTACAACCAATTTAAATTTGACATTATTATTTACATGTTCTATAATATCCTTGGCTGACCTCACCATGTAGGTCAATGGTCGTGACTTGGGGGTAAGCTTGCAGTCATCTTGTACCATTTGTGAAGATTGTCAATGATTAGTTGTTAGTTTGATACCCATGCAAAGCTTATAATGTTGCTTTACATCTTAAGCTAAAACTTTGCAGCTGTGCACCTTGGTCTGAATTACACTGAGATTCAATTCTGGTCGTGTAAGGGTATTAATACAAATTTAACTGAAAACCATATATGTTTTCTTCCCACATTTAAGCCCTACCAACAAAATCCATTGATGTTTGCGGTTGTAACGCTACAAAATGTGAAAAATGTCAAAGGTAATGAATACTATTGCAAGGCGCAGTAAAAGTTGCATCACTTGACTTTGGAGGACGTGGAAGACGTAGTCTTGCTGATCTGCTACTTTGGTCTATTTAAGATCTCTCCAGTCTTGGTGAAATACTGTTGCCTTCAATTGAGATGCAGTGAAAGCAGCAGAGCCTGTATGCCAAGCACCTCCAAACTGAACACTGTTAAACCGCTGCTGGTGAGGAAATGCGTTAGAAAGCTAGCAATGGTTTATGAGGATGAAATAAATTATTTAAAAAAAAAGGTATACTAAATGAAGTCGATAAATAAAAGCATCTGGCTCATGAACAGCACATTTTTTGTAATTAATTCCACTTCATGTTTATTAAAATAAGGTGTGCAGCAATCCACTAATATAAAGGCTATTTAGAATCAATGGAAAGCAAAACTGTAATGTTTTTGTAATGTAATAATTGTTCATAAGAGCCATTGCTTTGATTTACAAGCTTAACACAACAAACACACACACAAGCCTAAATATCATTTTCTACGCTTTCAGCATGCAATAAAAAAAGCAAAACAAAAAGCAGCAGCAAAAAAACAAAAAAAAAACAATGATTGTAAAAACTATAGTAACTGTGGGAGAGGGAAAAAAATGTACCCACAAAAAAAAACACCAAAAAAAAAAAAAAGGTATGCTTGGATGGAGATGAAGCAAAATGGCAGCCAGTGCAGTCCCTTACCAGGTTAGTTTTGTTACTAGTTCGAATACGTACGGGTATTCCCAGTAACGGGGGGTCCACCGGCTGTCGGAAGGGAAGGGACTCAGGGTCCTGGCGGTATAATGCCTCCAGGGTCGGCATCAAGGCCTGGCGCAGCTCCTCCGGCTTAAAGACTGGAGGGGAAGGTGTGGGGAAAAACAAGATGGATATCAGAACCGCCTGAACCGAGATCTCTGCTGGTCAAAGAGCTCCAGGGTCGACTGGTGGGGAAAATACAAACTGAGTCTTTTATTTACACTCTCAAAACGAACACAATAGAAAATACTGAACCAGGGCTACGATGTAAATATGAGTTAAAAAAAAAAAGAAAATTAATTAAATGCACCCACAAGGATTCATTAGCAGCTAGTTAGCAGCAGTAGAAGATGTGAACCTTTAAAGTTTGGACTTTAACATTAGCTGAGCCAACAATCTGCCTTATTGAGACGTTACGATAAACCGTTTAAACCTTTAGACTTGGAACTGGATGAGGAAAACTTCAAAAAGTCTAGTTAGTTTTTTCTAAACGCTCATCGCTTTGACAACATTGCTCTTACTTTTCTTCTTGCTCTGACTGCTGGCTGAGGAGCTGTTGGTGGCTGGTGACCCTGATGCCTGCTCTTCCTCTTTGGGCTCCTTCTTCACCTGCGGCTTCTTGTCTTCGCTCGATGCAGCCGCCGCCCCAGAAGACGTCGACGTGTCCATGGGCTCAGCTTTACACGAGTCTCCTGGCGGCTTCTCGTCCTCAATCTGCGAGGACATTGTGGGTGTATTAGTGCGGAAATGTTTTTCCCTCATCGATATCAAACATCTATCATGCATAGAGATGAGTTTGGACAATCTTACCTCTGGTTTCTCTTCTTTCTTCACCTCAGAGTGAGCCTTGCACATCTTCCCCTTGCTGTTTCCCTCAGTGTCGCCCCCTGCATCATCATCATCCTCCTCCTCCTCCTCCTCCTCCTCCTCTTCTTCCTTTTCCACCTTTACCTTGATGTTGTCCTGGCTCTGAGTGAGGCCCTCTGCGGGAGCGAGCTGGGAGTTGTGGTCGGAGCTGCTTGTAATTGACGCCGGGGACGAAACTTGTCCTTCGGCTGTCAGGGAAGTCTTAGGAGAGGGCTGAGAAGAAGGGAACAGTTTAAGGATCACAAGTGCAGCTTTTTCTATTCAACATTATCCAGGAAAAGTCGGGAATGAACTCACTGGGGTGTGCGGCAGTGGCGGCGCGTGATCGTTCAGGGTCGGGACCGAGGGAATCTGAGCTGTCGGGGGCTCCGGAGATGCAACGCCCCCAATCGTTTGCTGTGGAAACTGGTTGGGTTTTTCTGAGTTCGCCGTTGGAGCTGATGGAGCGGGATGCAGCACTTGCAACGTTTGTTGTTGTTGCTGCTGCTGCTGATGATGTTGTTGTTGTTGGGGGTGTTGCGGGGTGGCCACTTGCGGTGTGTTCGGGGTCTGTGGCTGAGGCGTCTGAGAGCGGGGCAGCGTAGGTGGCGTCTGATGTGGCTGGGGCGTCAGGCTGCGTGCCGGCGACGGGGAGTTTGTGCGGACGGGAGGGCAGTGAGGGAAGGGGGAGGGCTGAGCGGAGGGCGGGTGGAGGTTAGGAAGCGACCCTGGACCGTTGCCGTTGGAGGGACCGAAAGATCCCCCGGAGCACGGGACCGAGGAGGCGGACTGTGCCGCGGGGCTGCTGGCAGGGATGGATGGAGGCGTCGACATCTGGTTCTGCTGAAGTGGATCAGGCACAAAATAGATATTTCTGCATTAAAGGGGAAGTATTGTGTGTTTTCCAGGCATATAGCGACATTTTCTAGCACAATCAAGTAACTATGTTACCTCCAGCTGCTATAGAAAAGCTCCATATATCAAATTTGACTTCTAAGAAATTTGACATCGATATTTAATACATTGAAATTGGTCCTCTGCCTCTTTAAAAACTCCTGCTTTTTCTGAAACTCCACCTTCAGGAAGTTTATAACAGCGCTCCGCTTCAGGTTTTCTCACTGAGAAGCAGCTTGTATAATGAGCTCAGGTGATGCTCAGCTCCACCAGGTGTTTGCTAATTGCTGCTGGCTAGTCTGAAGGAGCTGAGTGGGTGGAGAGCTGGGAGGGGGCGACTCTGTGAGGCTGAGGCTTGGAAACTGCAGCTCCAAGAGGGAGCTGCCTGTTGCTAGATCCACCCAGCCGTTTTGCACAGCTGAATGGTTGCCATGGAGATTAGAGAATTTCTCAGACATGCATGAAAGAATCAATTCAACACTCCAGGTATGTTTTTGATAAGGGAATAACATTATAACATGATCTAAAGCTCAATTTTACACGATGCTGCTGCTTTAAAACTTTCCCAAATAGAAGTCAGTGAAACAGGAAAACAGCAGATTTCTTTCAAAGTTTAGGAGATGAACTCTAAGGTGCGACCCTTACAGAAGGCACCGCAGCCTGCGCTCCTGGCTGGTTCATCCCAACAGGACCAGAACCGAGACCGGGACTGGAGCCAGGAAACTGGCCTGGAGGAAGGTACTGGGTTTGAAGCTGTGAGGCGCCAGGCTGACCCATCCGTGTTGCTCCCATTCCCATCTGTAAACAAAAACAACAACAACAAACAATGCAACAAATCCTTCATGCAACACAAAGCACTTTGGTTTCAATCCTCAAAAATGACACGTGACATCATGAGACACTGAGGCTAACCTGGTTCATTTGAGGGTTATGAGGAAGAGGAGGCATTGACCTCTGACCCATATTCTGCATCCCCATCTGAGCAAACTGAGTCATTCCTAAAAGCATCAAGAGGGAATCAGAATTATTATTAAAATGCCATCATGTTATGATTGTACATGATCAGAATCTTCACCTAAAATGAGTAGAAACCATTTGCTTTTAATGACACCAAGTCAATGTACGTTACTATAAGTTCTGATTCACATTTTCAGGGTAAACAGACACACCTGGTGGGTTCTGCATCCTGTTGACCATCTGATTTGGACCAGCAGGTCTGATGATGGACGGGTCGGGATGAGGACCATCTGAAAGGAGGACAAATCGATCACAAAAATCTTTTTAACTTCAGAACAGAAAACATGTAAGCTTCTCTGGCAGGGATGGTTTTAAAAAAACATAATAAATCGTGTTTTATTGCAGGAGAAAAACCACTTTGAATTTATTTATTTTTTTAATTTACATATTTAGTTGGAGCGTTTTCTGCAAGGAAAGAAAAAAATTATACTTGTGATACTACGGAATATAAATTCCTAGATTGCTGCTTAGAAGAGAAAGTCTGATTAAATTAATCACAAAACAAAATTTAATTTAAAACTTTGGGTGCTTTTGTTTTTAATAGGAGGAACAATAATTATGCCACCAGTTTAAAACAATTAAATGTTCATTTTGCAAAATGGCAAAATGGGCATTAATTGTACCGTTTATCACTTATTGTGATAAAACGTCTTATGATCATTTTGATTTCTCATTATCTTAACAAATTCTGTTTCATTTTGCTTAAAAACACTCATAAATTGTGAATTGTCAAGATTGTTATCTTTACAATTTTCTCCCGTTTGTTCAAATCAGATATGATAAAATGCAGTTGATATAAATCACTTTTTATGTGACTGGTCTCCTCAGGAAGCAAAGAGGAATGTTTTTTCAAGAGTAGTATTTGTGCTAGTGGGGCTATAAATTCTGCGACACGCAGTCTAAAAAAATAGTTCTGATTGTGTTTATCATCACAATACAACCACAATATATCACAATAAAACTTTAAGTCCAAATCGCTCACCTCGAACCTCAACATTTTCCCCCACATTAAATAAAATTTCCCACATAAAAAGTAGATAATTTTTTTCTTGTGAAATTATTTCAAGGTTTTTACTCATTCTTCCCCAACAAGTCTGTCCAATAGATGGTTTACTTACTGGGAGGCTGTCCGGGTGGCCCTGGGGGCCCCGGGGACTGGCCGATGCCAGGCGGACCCTGTGGGAGGCCAGACGTGGGAAGGCAGGGCTGGCCGGGCATCATGCCCTGCTTTTGGAGCCGCGTCCTCCTCTTCTCCTCCAGCTCCTTCTGGATCTTGTAGATCTTCTCCGCCAGAAGGTGGTAGTACTCCGCCTGGACGCAGCACAGCAGGAGGGTGGGAGGGAATTACGCAACACCGACAGCAAACACCCCGCGCTTGCGGCGCATTTTCTTCGCCCTTTGCTGGAGGGATGCCTACCCTGCTGTTCGCCGACTCGTACATGTCTCCCTCTACTTTCCGGGCGTAGGCCACCAAGTTCTCCATCCGCCTGTCCTTCAGCGCCGCGGGGTCAGGAGTGGGGAAGATGGCTTGCACTCTGTTCGCACGGAAACATGTTTGAGAATGTGGAGTTTCTCTAAGCGGATGACGTGATCAGGTTCCAGGTGCTAAGCTGAAGGACAGAGCCGACTCACAGCTTGTGGACGAGGTGGTTGCGGAGGTCTTGCGTGATGTCTTCATGCCAAGACTTCCTCATCCCTGGGGCGGAAGGGGCCGTAGCCGTAGGCATGGAGCCCAGGCTCCCGACGCCGTCGCTCATCAAGCTGCGGTTGGGAGGGAACCAGACGACAGCTCAACATTTCAGCCGCCGCCGACATTAAAAATTGTCAACAACGGTAAACCGCTTCGGTGCGAAGACGAAAAGCTGCAGCTGCTCTTGCCTTTGCGCGTTCATGCTGTGCAGCATGGCGTCCGGCAGCAGCGGAGACTGCTGGTTCGGAGGCTGCACCCCGACGGCACCGTTCACTCCTATGGAGTTACCCCCTGGTCGTAAAAGGAAAAAAAACAGTTTAGTAGGTCAGTTTTATTGGATTCTTATGCAATGTAGTTCACAAATAATAACCCGGGTGAGATGGATGCATTCGACTCCAGCCACCGCAGAGTCAATGCTTTTGCAGAACAAGTCTTTTGCTCCAGTTGGAGCAGCTAGACTAACCGAGACGTCTCTACTACATCCGAGGTTTCGGTACGTTTCACCGACTCAAACTTAAGACTTTTAAGACCATTGTGGATGAAATCTAAGACCTGTACTGTGACAGAAATGTACAAAAAGAAAAAAGATAAATTGGCAAAAAAAAAAAACTCACTTTTTCAAGATGGGTGTAAAAAAAAAGCTAGCTGTCTACCATTTTATGGCCCTAGACATGATTCTGTTCACTCTATACCACAAGTAAAGAATAATAAAAATTTGGAAAACAAGTTAGAAAATAAAATGAGTAGAAAAAAGTCAAAATATTATGACTTTCTTGTATTATTTTGACTTTAAACTCAAAATTCTTAACATCGTGACTTTATTTTCACAATTTTGTTGTTATTCTCAAAATATTAAGACTATCCCCATTTTGATTAATTTTGCACTATTTAGACTTCATAGTATGAATTTAGTCACATGATTTCAACTTTATTCTTGTAATATGATGGCTTTTTTTTTCATTTCATGGTTATTCTCAAAATATTATGACTTTATTCTCCCATTATTTCAACTTTATTTCTCATCTAATGTTTGTATTTTTTAATTTAATGAATTTTGTGGCCCCACCAGTAGTTTAAATGGGGCAAGAAGAGTTTTGGACACCTCTGATCTAAACGCTGTGAGAATTAGAAAAGGAACCGACCCAGTGGATTTAGAGTCCTCATTCCCGGCTGTCCGTGAAGGACCTGGTTCGGCATGGCGGTCTGTGGCTGCTGCTGCTGCTGCTGCTGTTGCTGCTGCGGCATCTGGTTGCCCTGGTACATCAGGCCTAACGCAGCATAGGCTCTCTCTATGGAGCTCGGGTCGATCTGGTTGGTAGGGTTCAGGCTCGGAGCGCTCGACTGCCCGCCTGGCCCAGCGCCGCCTAAAGAGTTCACTAAGCTTACACTGTTGAGCAGAGCTGCAGCGACACGAGAGAGGAGGGGGAAAAAATGAATATCGGTGATTTTAAACTTGGTTAATCGTTTCTCGACGGCAGCCAGCAGAGTGAGAAGAGAAACACTCACACTGCTGGTTCCTCTTGTCTCCGGCGTTTTTCAGCGGCAGGCACACAGGACAGTCGTGTCTCGTGCAGTTCTTCCAATGCGAGATGATCTGTCTGGACGAGGCACAGTGTGCAACTGAGGGACGAGACCAAAACAGATGTTTAGGCAAAACGAGCCGAAGCGTGAAAAATAAAGAAGAGAGAGCCGAGGAGATGTGTAAAACTGACAGAGTGAGACTGAAAGCAGTGACTTCACAAGAAAACGAGGCAAAAAGGGAAAAAATTAGTCAAAACGAAGACAGAAGGCAGAAGGTTAAGAAAGATCTTGTGTGAGTCATTCGATGCTATAAAACTATGTCCAGATGGAGGCTCGGAGAGAGTGGGAGAAAAAGACAAATGATGGAGGAACCGCCAGCTGAGGAGCGAATAACTCAACCTAGATACGAGGGGGGAAAAAAACCAGGAACAATCCAGGAAGTGAGAGAAAACAGTGAATCAGACCTGGTGCTTATGTTGTGGTGTCCACTAAAGCAAAAGAAACAAACACCAACATATAGGAGTTGATATCATTTATCCGACTCACCCTGGCAGGACTTGCCAGCCTGGCAATGAGTCATGTGGTTGAGCACGTTCTTCATGGTGCGGCAGTGGGGCAGGTTGCATTGCCGCACCTCCCCGTTGGCCTGCTCCCGCCGCTGGCACTTGTGCGCGTGGAGCAACAGGACGAGCTGCTGCTGGATGAGCTTCCGCTTCTCGGGGTCGGCGGTGGGCGGCGTGGCACCCGGTCCCACCCCGACGGCGTTCAGTCCAACCTGGGCCCCACCGACCGATGCCGACACGCTGCCGACTGCCCCGGGCTGCTGCTGCTGCTGCTGCTGCTGCTGTTGCTGCTGAGCAGTCTACGATAGAGAAACAGGAGTCTTAAACAGGGAGGTTTGTTCCTTGTTGAGCCTCATGCCACAGATACCAGGGGCAGGTTTGTGCTTTTTCCCCCACTTTCCTCATTACCAAACATAGACTTATTTGGTATTAATAGAAACATCAGACACTCGGCTGAAAGCTGATAAAAAAAATAATCATTTGAGTTGAACAGAAAGCATTTTTGTTCATGCACAAGGGCTGCGGCAGGACACACGTCAGTGACCAGGAGCCTTCATCCAAAAGACATTCTATGGAGCTCAGGTAGTGCCAGAAAAAAAGGTATTTTGCTGGTATTCTTTTTTAAGTCTAGTGAACCTAAATTTAAGGCAATTTTTCTTTTTCTACCTTTTAAAGACACTGGGAAAATAAACAATTTCATTGGAGCCAAATAAAACAATTTCTTCTGATAATTGGATAAAAATTAAGGTGGGCATTTCAAAAATAAAAATAATATATTTTATAAAATAATATAAAAATAATTAAAAACAGGAAATCCCCAGTTTAACCTTATTTATGATGGTTCTATCTAAATGGTTCATATACTCCATAACGCACAAAAAGAATCCTAATTATGTAATGCCAAATCCTCATTTTCTCTGAAGCTATAACAGCTGCTGAAGTGTTAGCTTTATTTTGGCACCAAGATTATTGAAATACAGTGAGTAATTGGTGGGAACAACTCAATTAAACTTGAGTTCATTTAAACATACTTCAGAAATCTTGTAGTGTTTATGCCAAAACAACCATTTGTAAGTCTGAGTCTAATAACACAAAAACACGATCCTGACATTTTGGCTGGTTTTGAGTAATTAGTAGAAACAAAAAAGGGAAACTCCGTCTCTTTTTCTGATCTCATAAATCTTAAGATTTGCGCTAAATTTAATATAACTCACAAGTGGAGAGCCCACCTATTCAAATGTACTTTTTTTTTGCCAGAACTTTAAAAATTTAGGTAAATGAATAAAAAAGCTAGTAATGAGCTGTTACTATTTGTCAATGAATGCATCGCCAAAGCAAGGGAAGCAAACCAATAAATAGATGATCTTGTTTTAACTTTATGTGCTGCTAGGAACAGTCTGCCTTAAGTGCTAATGGTTATAGTTGCATATGCTGCCATTCTCCTCTATGTTTACTCCAAACAGGAGGTGGATTATAGTCATGTGACTTAAGAGATGCAGCAACGGTAAACCCTGCTAACAAGTTAATCGAATCTAAAGTAAAGAGTATCGGCATCGGTCGCTGTTGGAAACGCCTTTTTGTCTCAAAACAAAACAAACCCAAAAAGAGAGGACAACAAAATTTACGCTTCGACTCCTTAAACAAGGCAGAAAATTATAGTTGTTGTTTGTGAGCATAAAGTTAATCAGCTCAAGAAAACGCTTTCTGCAGCGGTTTTATTAGTTTTGACTCATTTCACCAAAAAAATTAGATTGTGACCCGACAAACACCGGTGAGAGCTGATAAAAATGAAAGTTGCTGATTTCTAGGGCTGAAATTATTAATTGGATTTAATAAAGATAAATTGAATAATCATTACTTAATTTAATAATTAATCAGTAACTGGAGTTTACAGACTCAAAAAAGGCCACTTGGCTGAAAGAACATAGAACAGTAAAAAACACAAACTTGCAAAGAAAAAAAAGTTTCCTGCATTTTTAACAAAATAATTTTTTTCACTTTATCGCTTACAAAAGGAACCAAATTATTTCCATCTTTTTATGCATTTCTAATTTCTGAAAAATACAATTAATCATCAGATTACTTTAGTTATTAAATATTAATAACTAAAGTAATCATTGATTGCAGCGCTACCGATTTCAATCACTCATTGACACAAATGTAAACAGTTTTGTCGTTCCTGGTCCCTTCGCATTTTTAGCAGCCAACGGTTTGCGGACTGTTGCGTCCGATATCACGTCACTAACATAAGGCTCAAAGCTCTAATCAGCTAGTAAATAGAAAGCAATAGCTGTGAGCGAACGCAAGTAAAACAAATCCTACCATCCCTGGAATGCCTTGACCAGGAGGTGTCTTCTTGTCCATGTTGAACTGGGCGGCCATAGCACTGGGTAGGCCTGCTTTATTCTGGAGTTGTGGGCCCAGCCCCTCTCCAGCAGAATGGCTGTATGGGCCACCGTAAGACCCCGCGTTGGCCATCAAATTCACCTGGAGAAGGATGGAGGAAAAACACAGAACTCAGCATGAGGGAAAAGAGGACGAGTGACAGTTTCTCTGTACGCTTTGCTTTTTGAAAATCCCAAATACGTCTTGGGGGGAGAGGGGGGAAGATTAGAAGAGCAAAAATATTTCAGACTCATTTACAACTAGATGCAGGAAAACGGCTCCATCCAGCCACTTAAGGTTAACGGAGATGCTTCTGTACTTGTTTGGGAGAAAAATCACAACTGTAATGTGGTGTTCTGACTAGCAGAGAGGTTAACCATCGATACCACAGAGCTAACTGTGCAGCAGCTGCGAGTCCCGACACATGACCGCACTCTTCCCTGCACCTGCTGTAGAAAAACTCATCCTGAGAGTTTGAGCGCAAACTACAGCTTCTTATCTACCCATTTAACTCTCAACAAAAACATCACTGCCTTTTTTAACTGCAAACGTACACAAACTATGGCTGAAGAGTCAATCGCTTCAAAGCTCAACACAAGTCACAAACATTTTATGAGCTTTTTATGATATTTGTAACATTAAGATCATGTTTAGTTGTCATATTAAGGCGATAAAAGCAGTGGCGCCCTTAAGGGGAGCCCAACGGGGGGCCGTGGCCCTGATCAAAAAATGATACCCTCCCCCTCCTCTTGAATCATGTTCAGGTCATAGTCATTTTCTTCAATCAATACATAAAAAAATGTATTTACATATTTATACATTGTACATACAGAATTTATTTAAAAAAGTTTTATAGTTAAAAAAAAAAAGATGTTAATTTTTAGGGGCGCCATTGCGATCTAGTCAAACACATCAAACGATGAACTAAATATGCCAATAAAAATAATTTCCACCTAAATTCCTAATATTTGGTACTTACCTGTTTCAGTGCACCAGGCTGATGTGGTCTCATCCCCGCTTGACCCCCAGCTCCCAGGGATGGACCTCCCTGCTGCTGCTGCTGCTGTAAGGTCTCTGCCAAAATATTACTATTGCTACCCATTCCCGTGTTGCCAGGGTAACCCATTCTGGGTGAGCCATTCACAACCTGCCCCCCTATAAGCCCTTGGTGTTGGTGCTGCTGCTGTCCAGCGGTGCCCTTCTGGACACCCATCATGGCCGTCGCCCTGTTCGGCACCATGCCAACCTGCTGCATTAGTCCGGGTTGCGGCTGCTGCTGCTGCTGTTGGCCCTGATGGTGCATGCCTTGAGGTCCACCGACTCCCCCCATCATCGCCATGGAAGCAGCAGAAGGAGCGCTGTTGGACGCGGGGGCCCCCGGCTGCGTCGGCGCCCCAGCACGCAGCAGTTCGGACAGCTGTTTGTGTTTGGAGGCCGCATCCTGAGCCCCTCCGCCGAGACCCCCGAAGCTGGTGTGGAACTGGCCGGAGTCTCCTCCGTTCGTCAGCCCCGGGTCCGAGGAACTGATGAGCTCGTCCGGCAGGTCATGCTCCAGGTCAAAGAATGAACCAAAATCTAGGTAAAAAAAAAATTTAAAATCAAGAAAATGGCCCATTGTTTTTTTAAAACACTCGAGCCTTGTGGCCCCACATAACTTAAAAAGTTAGTGCCTTGCAAAGATATTCAGCCTCCTTGTACTTTTTAGGCATTGTCATGTTACGATCACAAACTGCAAAGTGTTTTAATCAGGATTTTACAATCAAATATGTTTTTCCAATTAAATGAATTTTCTGTTTTTGAATTTTTAATTTTTGAAAAGATTTTGGTTTTTTTTTTTTTTTACTAAAACATTCCTTAGGTTTTCATAGTTCAGAATGATGTTTATTCAGAGTCTTGTTTGACGTGTTTCATAGCACATTTTACGGCTAATTTTTATTTTCCCCACTTTGAATTTTGGTCAGAAAGACGCAATGATTCAGATAAAAGCTTTCTTTTAATATATATATTTTTATAGTTGAGGCTGCACAGTGGCGCAGTTGGTAGAGCTGTTGCCTTGCAGCAAGAAGGTCCTGGGTACGATTCCCGGCTCTGGTCTTTCTGCATGGAGTTTGCATGTTCTCCCTGTGCATGGTGGGTTTTCTCCAGGTACTCCGGTTTCCTCCCACAGTCCAAAAACATGACTATCAGGTTAATCGTTTTCTCTAAATTGTCCCTAGCTGTGAGTGTGTGTGTGTGCATAGTTGTGTGTCTCTGTGTTGCCCTGTGACAGACTGCCGACCTGTCCAGGGTGACCCCGTCTCTCACCGGGAACGTTAGCTGAAGATAGGCACCAGCAACCCTCCCAACCCCACTAAGGGACAAGGGTGTACAGAAGATGGATGGATCATTATGTTATATTTTCTGTATATATAAAAATAACACAATTTAAATTTTAAATCAGATTAGGTTGGAAAAAATATATATATTTTTGAGCCATGTCGCCGACATAAAAGGAGACAAATTCAAGTGAATTTGTATTCAGCACTCCTGAGACCATATTTTGTAGAATCACATTTGACAACAGTTAAAGCTGTAAGCCTGCCGACCTTTCACACCCGGTGACAGAAAAATCTGACCACTCTTCTTTGCAAAACACCTCAAATTCCATCAGACTGGATGAACAAAGAACAGCTGTGAATATTATTATTAAACATCTCATCTTAGACTAATCAATTCTGACACATTAAAATAATCTAATCAATGGAATCAAATAACAATAACCCTGGCTGTATATTTAGGCTCACTGTCCTTCTGAAAGGTCAACCCGTTTCAGTCCCGACTCCTTTGAGGCCTCTGACATTTTTACTTCCAAATTGGTCATGTACATCTCTGTGTAATATTTAGTTGGTGGACAAAGATGTTTGGTCTAATTTGGAATTATGGGTTTTCTTTAAACAATTGCCGTCTTCCCACCACTCATCCAAAATAGCCAGGTTTATATAATGCAGACATTTAGCCTGTGGAAGTCTGCGTCTCGTTCAGTCACTACAGGTTTCTTGAACACTGTCCTGTAATGGTCAATGTCTTGGTAGATTTGTGCCAAAGTCTTCAAACCGTTCAATGGTTTCTCTTGTAAACTGACTCTACTCTTCTCCTAAATGTACAACTCTTCATTAACGTTATCTGGCAACCTGCTCAGGCCATCATATGACGCAAGATCCCAATAAATACATTGGAGTTTATCCTCGTCGGATGAGAGAATGTGAAGTTCAACTGAGATTAAAACATTTGCGAGGCTCTGTATGCAGACGTCATGAGCCTCTCTGGTCCCAATTTTTTCTTCCAGGCATCAGCTTGTGGTTTGGTGGGTTGCCATACAGGGAGAGCAAACGCAGTGGGAACAAGGTGAGAAGCCGCAAAAGGTAAACACTACAGTACCCAGGTGGTTCTGTGAAATTGTCGGAGTTCTAAGGTTCGAGAGCATGGAAACACAGGCAAAGTTGTATGATTGGAGAAGGAAGACATTAACAGGAAATAACTAATGAATAGGATAAAAGTGGATGCAAGAAATTAAGAATCAAGTTTGAAATTCTGGGTTGGAAAAGGTGTAACAATGAGGAATTATGTTATGGCGCTTTTAGTAATAAATTCACTTGCTTTAATTGTTATTTGAGGGTGAAATACGTCCAGTTAGTACAGTTGGCTACGATTTATTGTTACAAAAGTGAAGCAGTTCTACCATGCAGACAATGGAGGATGAATAATTAGCTCCGCTACAGCATATTTGGATGAATTCATTAAAAGCCTGTGAATAAAATCTGAGATATTTCAAAGAAAACGCTTGAAGGAATACATCTGATTTTGATTTTCTGTTAAACTGAGTCAAAGTGTTTACATGGGCTGCGCTACAACTTCAGCTGGTCAACACCTCTTCGCCCAACTTAATCTAGTGTTGAACAATAGCTAGCTTGACAATAGTTGTGTTAAAAACATTAGCCTTCTCGTCATTTATACACGGTTTTCGAAATAAAAAACATTTTTTTACATCCATCACATGTTCGGTGTCTAATTTAATTACAAAATTAATGATAAAAATGTTTAAACTAATGAGCTATTTCCCCATCACGGAGCTCAGCTGAGTTGCTCCGGAGGGGGTGTCTTTTTAGCTAGTTAGCTAGCTAACTCGGTTTCAGTTACTAGCTCTAAAAGCTAGTTTCCAAACGTTTATTTGCCGTTATGAAAAATTAACATATCTGAAACTTGACATTTGTCGCATATTCCACCGTAAGTGTTCACTTTAACAACTTTTAAAGTAGCAAAGCAAGTTTAGGCGAAGTGGGGTGTCTCGACTCGTCCATTGTTTGGAGGAGGATCTTTTTAGTTGCGGCTAGTTAGCCTGTTGAGGCTAACGCATCAAAACACAAGTGCTGGAAAGTTGCTCCTGCTTCAGGACTAGAAAAGCTTAGACCAAAGCAACCATAGCACTCAGATTTACACGATTCCCACCTAACTTTTTACAATATTTATCCCCAGAAACGTCACTCAGCAAGCAGAAACGAGTGTGCAAACTCTATAGCAACTCCAGACTCGGAGCAAGCAAGTTGAAAAGCACCAATTTCTAAGCTAGTTCATGCCGGAGTAAAGCATCAAATATAGTTACCGTTTCCATCACTGGTAGACACAGACAGAGCTGGAGAAGCCAGCTTGGGCCTCTTGGCTGAAGGCGGGCCAGACTCCAGGACATTATCGGCCATATTTTTTGACGAATTAAAAAAAAAAAAAAAAAAAAAAGAGGCTGTATATCCACTCAGGGTTTATGTATTCCCTTTATTTCCGCCTTCTTACTCCCGTTAAGAAATGTTTCTGATCGTTCCCCCACCGCTTGGGGGGGACGGGAGGGGAAGAGGACGGCGATGTTCAACTCTTTCTCAGTCCCCCTGAGTTTGTAGTACCTCTCTGGTAGAGATCAGCCCCCCTCCCCTGTCGGAGACTCTTGTTTCTTCGCAGACTTTCAACAAGAGGCGGTGGGAAGGTGGAGTCGACGGACGACTGACAACCTCATGACATAAAAACTGTCCCAGGATCCGTCCTGCGAGCTCCATTCAGCTTGGTCTTCCATAGTATACTGATCAAAAACCTTTTTCTCTCTCTTTTTTTTCCAGGTCTAAAAAAGGCTGCGGGGGGGGGAGATGGTGCGTGATGGCACAAAAATCACAAGTTTCCAAAGAGAGAGAAGGGAGGAAAAAAAACTTCAGATTGCTGCCGTTTCATGCAACACCTTAGAGGACCTGTAGGGATTTTTTTTTACTTTTCCTCCCCTCTTATTGCTGTATCTGTATCACCGAGTTCTTTTAATTTTCCACGGCAAAAAGGCAACAAGCAGTAGTTTGAATGCGAGTGTTGGCGATGCTCAGTCGGCTCGTCAGTGATTTAACACGGTTTGAAGACAGATCCATCCACTCAGATGGGGAAAAAAAAAACATTAAAAGTCCAAAAAGCATGTAAACTTATATCCCCATGCGTGACTTTTTTCTCTTTTTTTGCATGTGCATGCTGACTTGTATGTGCACTTAGTGTTGAACCATACAAAAGGCACTGGAGAACAGACAGAGATTGCAAATTTGGTTGATGCAACCCCATTCGTCAGTTATCTGTTGCAAAACAGACCTTTAAAATACGGATTTCTGCCACTTTCGATGCAGCTTTTTTTTTTTTTTAAATCTATGTCTCGAATGCAATAACAGCGCTAATTGCCAATCAGCAGGACTGTTGGATTGATCTAATTAAGTTTGATTTTCTCTTTTGCAGACGAGGATCAAACGGGTTACTTATCTTGTGCTCCCTGCAGAGGTTCCTCCTCTAGTTCCTGCTTGTTTCAAACACGACTGGGATCTCAGATGAAGGAAAAATGCTATCGATATTGCCACTTTTTTCAGTGCTTTTAAAAAGATTTCTTTTTTTCTTTTTCTTTTTGCAATGCATGGACCGGGGAGTAAAAAAAAAAAAAGAAAAAAGAAGAAGCGGTAGCAGTAGCGGAGCTGAGGCGAAATGTGACTTATAAGAGAAAAAATAATATGGCTATTTCGGAAGCGGAATGCTTCAGATCAGCACAATAATTGGAAGAAATCCTCCTTAAAAAAAATCGTCTCATTGACTCTTTGTGATGGTGGAAGCCCCCCCTCCGTGTTGGTCCTGGCAATTTCACCCCCTTCTCTTCTCTTTAAACCCGTCTTTCTTTCCACCTCTCCCTTCTGCCCGGCAGCAATTTATTTATATAATTGTCTATGCGGACTCGTTCCTTCCTCCGCCGCGGACACATAGTGATTTTTCATGGTGGTATTTCCCTCTTATCGCAGGTTTTTTTTCCTCGTTATGTTCTGCCCTCTTCCGCCTCTCCTCTCCTCCCCGTCGCCGCTCCGCAAAACACCCCCTTCCTTGAGATTTTCGGAGTATTTCCTTCTCATGCATGCATCAATATATTTATATATATAAATATATATAGCTACATGACACCTAGGCGGCTTTCCCTCCACTGAAGTCTAGCCTCCTTCCTTGCCGCGTCCCCTTCCACCGGACGGCTCGGACAGGATTTGGTTACTGTGTCTCTTCCCCCCTTTGCGGTTCCCGGAGCGGCTGCCGTCGGCGGCCGGGGTCGCTCCTTTTTCTATCGGTGATCTCCTGTTTCTGACGGTCTGTCCGCCAAACAAAATGGCGGCTTGTTGTTTCTACTCCTCTGATACGGGGGGAGGGTTAGAGGTACAGCAACATTAGGCGTGAAGAGGAGGAGGAGGAGGAGGAACGGAGGAAAGGAACAAGAGGAGAGGTTGTCTTCGTGAGTCCTCGGGAGTCTCCGGAAACCTGTCCCAGCGTGTCGGCGGCGGCCGTCGAGTTTCAGTCTGCAGGGGACAGTGGTGTCCTACTTTTTAGCTTTCAGCGCATCGAGCCGAACCGCCTGTTACTTAAACTGTTTTAGCTGAATAAATATGTATAAAAAAAATTAGTTAGTAATTAAGTCTAATGGTTTATTACACAGTTAAAGCAGCAGTTTGTAACTTTTATATATATCATTTTTTTTTTACTTTTTTATTTTACATTTTTGATGAAACTGTCACCAAATGTGACAGTTTGTCATTTGCATACTGTCTATGAAAAGATCAATATCCTTCATCTCCTCCCTGAACTGCTATTGGCATCTAAAGAGCCGCTCCTGACCAATGTCAACCAATCAGTCAAGAGGAGGGACTTAGCGCTGTCAATCACCTCATGTACTGGCTGCTAAATGGGCAAATGGCGGAGAAATGACTTACTATTCCAGGAAAACCTTTTATTTGCTGTAATCAGTGGCCATGCTGACTAGACTAAACATTCACAACATTCTATGCTAGCTGCTTGTTCTGAAGGGTGAGAGTCACACACAAGACGACTAAAGGCTCTGATTGGTTGTTTCTAAAGGGTGAGAGTCGCACACAAGACGACTAAAGGCTCTGATTGGTTGTTTCTACTTAGCACTGGGAGAAGGCAGAGGAGCCTTGTGACAGTTTCAACAAATATCTGGGGAAAAGATTGATGTAAAAGTTACATCCGTCAGCTATAATGATGGTCAAATAAACAAAATTAGCATGACAGAGACACAGGAACACAGCCGACACGTCTGTGTTCCTAGACCACTAGACCACTCCCAACTAGACCACTCCCAAACCTTCATTTTATGGCTTTTGAGCTCCTCGGATGTGGACTTGCCGGTGTGCTATGAATCATTGTCCAAGAGTGTATTTCAATTGTGCTTGAGCGCAAGATCACAAATTGACAGTCAGACATTTTATTTCCAGATTTTCTTCTCCAGCGAGAACAAAATGAACAAGTCCATTATGGAAAGTGATTCACTCTGGTATTCAGCTCGAAACTCTCCCACACCATTTTTGCCCAGTCTCTGTTTCTTATTAAGACCGACCTTAGCTGAAGCAGGAGATGCCTACAGAGCTTCAGCTTGCCACAGAAATTCCTGGATGACTTTCTGTGGCACTTTTGCAGTAATTTCAGCAGACCAGACACTCAGGTTCATCACTGCTCCATGTTTTTATCCTTATGGATAAAAATTCTATGTGGTTCATGGGTCTCCACAAATCTCCAGGTGTCATATTGTTTCCTTCTCCACAGTGACAACAGTGACATTCTCTGCTGCTCTTTATCTTTAGATGATGCACTTCTGTTAGAGATAGTCTACATTTTTAATTATTGACATTTTGTTTTAATACTTTAGCATATTTTAAAGTAGAGCTAGGCTGGTTTAGATGAATACGAGTACAAACTTGTTTTCTTTGCATTATTTGAGGTCTGAAAGTGTCGCACCATTTTCATTATTTTGACCATTTCTCATTTTCTACTAATAAATACTCATACCTATAATAAGTAAAATCATTTATATTTTATGAAACTCAAAAACAAAGTTCTTTATTCTAAAAGAGAACACTTTTTTTAAAAGCAAAAGACAAACACGCATTTGTAACAACTCGGACTTTCAGTACAACGACTCTTTCAAGAAAAGTGAAGTTTATCAATCCAGTTCAGTCTCAACGTTGAACACATCACTCTCCCCCCATAAACGATTAAACATAATAGCTAAAAAACAAAAACAAACAATCCATCTGCTTGTATTTCCATTTGGTGGTGTTAGTCTTTGTCATTCGGCATGAGAACGACTGATAATTTTGCTCACATAAACACCTGACCTTGTTTGGCCTGAATAAACAAAAGACAAGAAAAAAATAGTTGAAAATAAATTGCGTTTCTAAGTGAACTACTATGATTTATGTGGAAACTTTATGCAAGCTCAGAGCATGATCAGGATTGTTCTTACTGCATCACCCAAGTATTGAAATGTCAACAATATGGACTTTAACGCTACACAATCTTCCACTTTCAGCTCTTCAAGCCTCCTTAACCATCACTTAAGGCACAAATGTGCTTGAGTGTTTTTTAGGTACGTTTCTCGCCTCTAACGCCACATTTCTAAACATCTGTAACCCTGATTACACTAAAATTAACGCCATCAAGGGTTTAGCTGTCACGTTCCGAGGCCCTGAGCTTCTTGAGGCGCCTGAACGCTGCATGAGTCGTCCGCGATCTGCAAACATTTGGATCGGTTTCCGTTTCTCCGCCGCCCCTGACCTATCCCATCCCACAGGCCTTCTCTACTTCAGCCACAGTCTTTGGAGCGCCACTGGACAGAATTAGAGGACCTCCCTTTTCCCGGATCACCACGTCGTCCTCGATCCTGACTCCGAGGCCGCGGAAATGCTCCGGCGCTTGGTCGTTGTCCTCACAGATGTACAGCCCTGTGGCGAGGAAAACGATTAGGAAAGGTCTATTATTTTATGTCACACACACACAGAGGGGTAAATATTTTTGGATATTCTGACCCCGTCACAAAATTAAATGCATCCATCTTTAATTTCATGTCAAAAGTTTGTCTTTTCATCGGAATCTAAAGGAATCTAAAAAGTAAAAATAATTGCACTGAGCCCAGCTTTTATTGGTCCGCCAGAATAAGATCCGGTTCAAGAATTCAATTAGGTTTGTGGTCGTAATGTCGCAAAAAGAAACCAGAAGCTTCAAGTCGTGTTCCGGTTTTGAGTTGTTTAGCAATGTGCAGTTCAGGTTCAGATGTACCTGGTTCTATAGTGATGACCATTCCAGGCTGGAGAGGCTGTGAGCGGGACAAGTCGGGGGTGTCGTGGACGTCCATGCCCAAATAATGGCCGACATGGTGGGGGCAGAACCTCCTCGCAGCCTGGGTTCAAGACAAAATCAAGATTTCTACTCTATGTAAAAATAAATAAATTAAATAATATTGCCACATTGCTGTAAGCCACGTAAGATTGAAACAATTAATCCAATTAATCGCGATTAATCACGATTAATCAAACATTGAAATAATTATCAACTAATTTGGTGATGTATTAATTGTTACTAGGAGTAAAAACTGCCATTTTTTGAAAGAACAACATATTCATTGCTGCTATAAACCAAAACTGTACAAAAAAATAAACACATTTGTGTTTAAGATTTTTAAAAAATACTCAGATTATCCTCTTGATCACCTTTTGGAATCCAGTTATTTTTTAGTTGACAATGCATCCTTTGCTACAAATCATTAAAGGAATGCTGCGTTATTCCATTTAAGGCAAGAAAATATATATTTTATTTAAACAATGAATTGAATTACTTTTTTATTTATATCGTTTAATGTATTTCAAATAATTCAATACAAAAAATCTCCAGAATTTGAACATTTTAACCCGTTTAATCGATTAATCGTCAGTATAGTCGATAGAATATAATAGCCATGTCATCCGTTCACCCCAGCATGTTTTTGCAGTACCTCACTGCATGGATTAACGATTTTATGCAGGAATAGGTTTCCCACTAACCACATCTGGCAAGCGCAGCTTATTGATCTGTGAGGTTCAATTCCCACATATTACAGCACCAACATGGTCAAAATCAAGTTTGTTTAGTATTAATTAGACATGAAACTGTTGTAAATACTCTACCTGACCGATCAGATCTGATATTCTCCCTGGTATTTTACCTTGAGAGCATCAGCGTCACTGGTGTCGGCCCTCAAGATGCCGAGGCGCCTCAGCTGGCGTCCCAGCAGAGCCAACATGGAGCTGTATATGTGGTCCAGACTGACGCCGGGGGAGCAGAGGGACAAGCAGGAGCGCTGCACCTCCAGGACGGCCTCGTACAGCTCGGCCTGCGCGGCGCTGAACCTGGCAGCAGGACAGTGGGACTAACGCAACGCTGCAGTGAGTCTGTCACTCCTCTGGGAACAAAACTTCAAAACACTCGCTCAGGTCAAAGTACCAAACTGGAGACGCCAACGGTACAGTTGATATTTTTCAACATTTAGTGGATTTTATCTTTGCATCTCCCATTTTAGAGAGATCTTGCCAAACTATTTCAAATCTTTGGTTATTCTTTGAGCTAATCGGTCAAACTTACTGCCCGTTCACTGGCCACGTCCGGGTGATGTCGCTGACGTAACCAAAGTACTCGCAGCCTCCGTCGAGAAGAACTAATTCACCGTCCTGATGAAAGACACAGGGAGGAGAAACGTACAGGGTCTAAATTTACAGAAGGAAAAGGGGAACATTTTTTTATATATATTTTCTGTCCTAATTGAAACTACATTTGACAATTAAACCAGATATTTATAGACATTACAAGGGAAAAAAATCACAGAGTCCTTTTTTCTCATAACTTTTTCTGTTTTGGGTCTGTTAGGATTAACCAAATCATTTATATTTGCTATACTAGTCTTCTTTTAGCCACAACTCTACTAATTAGAACCAGCATAATTTCCTAAAGTCTTCGCTGGAGCTCAAAATAGTGGTTACTTTGACGATCTGGTTGTTGTTGATGTAGTGCAGAGTGTTTGCTCGATTTCCTCCGGCAACCACGGGCGGGTAGGCCAGGAAGTTAGCACCGTGGAACCGGTTCTCAAAATCAAACTGGAAAAAGAAATAATAGATGAAGAAGAAAATATATGTTAGGTTTACACTGAGGTGAAAATGTGTCCACCCCCTTGCACTTTGTTTTTTGCTTTTTATTCTTTTTACATAAATGATATTGTATCGTATATTACTGTTAATTGCAATAATATCTGGGACAATTAATTGTACAGCATAATTTACTATCATGACAGGTCTGAGTAGAAGCACTATGGAAACAACAGAGGTCATCAAATCTAAAACCTACCTTAGCGAACAGGACCGACTCGTCGACGTCTCCTTGTGACAACGCCATCGTCCTCCTAAATGCCTGAAGGAAAACAACGTTATTTGGCATTTTAGCCAGAGAAAATGCACCAAATCTGAGAAAACAAAACAAACAACAACACTGTAACACCTTGAAGATGAAATCACTGACACACCTGCGCTGTGATCCGACCCGCCTCTCGCATAAGTGACACCTCTGCAGGGCTCTTGATGGCCCGGAGAGAGTGGATGAGGGGCCTGAGCGAGCGCGCTGCGGGACCGGCCTCCAGCGTCGGGAGAACGTGAGTCTGGTGGAGCTGAGAGTGGGCAGGCTGAGAGGAGTCATACCAGAGCTGGGTGCCTGAAGGAGGTAAGAGGACAAAAAAAAAATTAAAAAAATTAAAAAATGAAGGTTCAAATTTTAAAAGGGGCAGTATTATGTGTTTCCCAGCCACATAAGGCTATTTCATAGCACAACCAACTAACTATGTTAACTTCAGTTGTTAATAAAATGTTATCTATGACAAATATGACTTAAAAGAAATTTGACTTCATTATTTATTGTCTAGAAATTGTGCCTCTGTCTCTTAAACAGCATTTTTACAAACTGAGAAGTAGCTCGTATAACAAATGCGCAGCTCCACCAGGCGTCTGCTGACTGTTGCTGGCTAGTCTGAAGGAACTGAGTGGGGCAGAGGGTCGCTCTGAGGCGGAAGCTTGGAAATTGCAGCTCAAGGGAGGAGCTTTGTCCTCGAAGGCGGGGCTAGGGTACACCCAGGCTTTTTGCCCTGACTGGTTGCCATGGAGATTCAAGGATTTCTCAAACATGGGTGAAAGAATCAAAGCAACACTCCAGGTATGTTTTTGACAAGGGAATAACATTATAATATGATGTAAAGCTCAAAAAACTCAATTTCATATTTCTTTTTCTTTCAAAAGGATAAGAAATTACAAATACAACATGTTTGAGTGTGGCAGGCTAAAGAGAGCTAGAATGTTCAATTATAAGGTTACTGTAGCTTTAAGAAAGGTGTGGAGTCTTTTAGAGCCACTCTGCGCTTATATTCACTCACCTTTAAGGCTCTTTAAAACTAGACCCAGCTCCTCTGTACTGTGAACTCTCTCTATGCCGGTCAAAGCAGCTGCCCCGTCCCTTCCCGCCCGCGGGCCGTCCCACAGTTCCCTCCCCGGATCTCTGCGGGGGACAAACAAAATGGCCTGGTCCGGTCGAGTCCTCCCGTAAAGAACCAAGGCACTGTCGGGTTCCAAGAAGCCGGTGAGGTAGAGGAAATCCTGAGAAACACGAGGAAGACAGCCGTGGAGCAGACAGGACGTACGGAAACTATGGCGTCATCAGAAGCTGAAGGAATGACAAACCTGGTTCTGGTGGAAGGGGTAAGGGATGTCGTTGGTCATGTAGCGTATCGGGTGGGATAAAACGACGGCCACGTGGTTCCCAGAGGAGGCAGGAGGTCCCAGCTTGTCCGCGTGGGCCTCGATGAGCAGGGCCAGCTTCTGCCTGCGGAGCTCAAACTCTGTCTGGGTTAAGCCTGGGGTCACTTCACCTGAGGAGCAGAGAGAGCAGAAATCCCAACTGGCTCAAGCATCTTTGGTTGACACAACTAACTATCCGAGGGTTGAAAGTGGCTACATTCAAGGATAAAAGGTACTCACCATGTTTGACGAGGTGAGGGTGAGTGAACGGACTGGGCTGGCCGAGGTACCGCGGTGGGACAGTCTTTGGTTTCAGATCTCCAGGTTTCACAGAAATATGGCGGCACCATGTACAACCTGCAGAAAACACAACGCAAATACACAACGTATAGGGGCAAAAAAATTTCCAGTTTGCATCTTCTGGTAACCAACGTTTATTTTAGAAATGGATAATTCTATTCTGACAAGTAATCAATTATTCTGAAGATTAATCAATTAATCAGATAAAAAGAAATGTTCAATTCTGAAGGTTTTTCAATTAACCACAAGTATTTCTTATACAATTTCTGGAATACATTAAAAGCAAATAATTCAATTTACTTTTCAAATAATAAAGTGAACATTTTCTTGCCTAAAGTGCAACAACATAGCATTCCTTTAACGTACGCATGATCATTTGTAGCAAAGGATGCATCTGCAGCTAAAAACTACTTTCAATATTGTGATAAGCCCATTAATAACTGTATAACAAAAAGTGCTTCATAGGAGTTTCTTTCTACATAATTTGAGTCAGGCAATGCTAAAACTGCCACTGGAGGCCACATGTTGCATTTAAAATGTTAATTTTAAATGCAACATGAAATTGCAGCTCAAGGGAGGAGCTTTGTCCTCGAAGGCGGGGCTAGGGTACACCCAGGCTTTTTGCCCTGACTGGTTGCCATGGAGATTCAAGGATTTCTCAAACATGGGTGAAAGAATCAAAGCAACACTCCAGGTATGTTTTTGACAAGGGAATAACATTATAATATGATGTAAAGCTCAAAAA